>CAUYLG010050357.1:0-85503 GCA_963573385.1 Cacajao melanocephalus
ACTGCATTCTAGCCTGGGCAGTAGAACAAGAATCCTGTTCTCTCTCCCTCTTTTTCTTCCTCTTTCTTTCTCTCGTACATTCTTTTTTTTTCTTTCTTTCTTTCTCACTTTCTTTCCTCTCTTTTCCTTTCTTTCAAAAAATAAAAATAAAAATAAAAAAAAAAATCAAAAAAAATAAAAAGAAAAACCAAAGCAAAAGAATACCCGACAACTTCAGTGTTTTAGCTTATTGTTAAAGACAGGAAAAAAAGGAGGTAATGGAATAAGGCTTTTGCTCTCTCTGGTTTCCCAAACTTAGGAGGCTAAGTTTTAAAAAGTCAAGTTATAGGGACTTCTGAGTCACATTCTCACCTTTATACTCCCCCCAATAAGATCAGGAGGCTCCTCATCTGTTTCCAAGGCGACGTTTACAGAGGCAAAGGGACGGCTGGCCATCTGTTGCATCTCTCGAAGAAGTTGCTGATAAATAATATGGCAAAGCCATTAATGCAGTGAGTTCCGAGGGTTTTTATTAGTGAATGCTACATGTTGAAAACACTTCATCCTCCCTGATTCAAACAAATCAAGTCCAAAACAATACTTTTTAGACTAGATATTAGATAACATTAGTGATTATTAAATTTTGTTGGATGTGATTAACACTATTGTCCTTATATTTTTAAAAAGCCCCTGTTAGAGATACATATTAAAGTACTATGCTATGTTTATTGCAGCACTATTTACAATAGCAAAGACTTAGAACCAACCCAAATGCCCATCAATGATAGACTGGATAAAGAAAATGTGGCATATACACACCATGGAATACTATACAGCCATAAAAAAGAATGAGTTCATGTCCTTTGCAGGGACATGGATGAAGCTGGAAGCCATCATTCTCAGCAAACTAACATAGGAACAGAAAACCAAACACCACATGTTCTCACTCTTAAGTGGGAGCTGAACAATGAGAACACATGGACACAGGTAGGGGAACATCACACACTGGGGCCTGTCAGGAGGTGGGGGGCAAGGGGAGGGAAAGCATTAGGACAAATACCAAATGCATGCAGGGCTTAAAACCTAGAAGGTTGATAGGTGCAGCAGACCACCATGACACATGTATACCTATGTAACAAACCTGCATGTTCTGCACATGTATCCCAGAACTTAAAGAAAAATTAAAAAATAAAAAGTACTGTGGATGTAATGCTATGATGTTGACTTGTCAAATACATAAAATGATGTGGCCCTATCTCCTTGTATGTCTACTACTAGAGTCAGGCTTGCTTTCTTCCTACTGAAACTTGCTTCCAGGATTCACACAGCAACAAAAACCTATGCCTCATTATACGGCAGATGGGAACTGAGAGAACCCTTCCTCCAGAGAGGTGGTATAAGCTAGAAACAAACACGTGAAATTTTGCAGAGTAGAGGGACAAACAGGGGCTCTGGATTTAGGGAGGCTTGATGTGAACTCCTGCTCTAATACTCTCCAGGTGTGTGACCTTAAGAAAGGTGTTTAAAGTCTCTGGGCTTCTGTTTCCTCCCTCTGAAATGTGTTCCTATCCCATAAGGTTGTCACTGGGATCAAATGAGATACTATGTATGGCACAGCACCTAGCACATGGTGAACGGCCGTTCACATATCATTAAGGATACTAGAGATCTTTAGGGCTTGCTGCTGAAGCTTTGAGATTATGCCATGGGAGACAAGTAGGCCTTACTTCAAACTGCCTCCTTGGAACTACTATAGGAGAAGACTCTTGGCCTGGAAAGATATGGCTCTGTTCTAGAAGGGCATTTTTATGTTAAACATTTTTGTAAAATACCAATAATAACATTCCTATATTTTTCTAAAACTGTAGGTCCATTTACACAACTAATATATGCAGCAATGCTCCTCTGGGGTCTGTGCTATTCTAAGTGCTGGGGTCACACTAAGAGGGTTCAAGAGACAACATGTGTAAAAGCACTTAAAACTGGGCCTGGTGAGTACCAAGGACTAAACAGTGTTAGCTGCTACCATTATTGTTTTTAAAAATAACATCAAATCATTGCTTCTACAGTTCTGAGAGGGAATAAATAATGAATGACATTCTAGAAATGATGAAATAGATTCTGAATGGTCAGCTTCACAGTTAAAGATAAATTCCAAATCATATGTGTAAAAGTACAGTTTATTAGATGACCAACTGCATACTAAACATATATATTTTTTAACCTTTTTCCTACAGGCTGCGCATCTTATTTTCTCCCACATGTTGCAAACCATTTCCAGTTGATTGTTTAGCTTCTGTGTTATTCATTTATTTTTGATACACTTAAGCCTTCAATCTTATGCTGGCAAATCTCTACTATACTGTTTCAATAACTTTATATGAAAATATTAATTTTGTTTCCTTTCCAAAAGCAACAACACTTCTTAGTGCCCTTTCACTTAGTGCACATCCAGCACAAAGCTGAGTGACTGTGGGGATTACATGAAGATTAGAAACTTGGGCTGTGAAGACAGAAGTCCCTAGTTAAAGCCTAGTTCTGCCTCTTAGTTAACTATGTGGTGTAAGTTACTACACCTTTCTGAGCCTCAGTTCCCTCATCTACAAAACAGAGCTAGTGATAACACCTATTTCATAGGGTTGGAATGAGGATTAATCTATGTAAAACCACTTAGAACAGTGCCTGGAATTTTAAAATGCTCAAATGTCAGCTCTTGTTAAAACTAACTTGGCTGGATACAACCTGTGGTGTTCGTTTTATCATGAGTGATGCTGGTTATGATGATATTCTTCATAGTGTTAAAAACGTTTTTTGATTTTACTGTGAGTTTTGTTTTCATATTAGGAATGGGTATTGTGTTTCAATAAATGACGAAATAATTACTTGGCCTCAAGAAGAATTTGGGTATTTTTTTCCCCATTGACATGATATATTCTTTTTCTGACATATTCTAGCAGGTTTTCTGACATTAAGTGACTCTTTTATTACACTGCTGCACATACATTCACTATGCAGCTGGCCTTTATATTTTGGTTCTACTTTTGTCAGGTTTTGGTACCAAGGTTTCTGTATATAAAATCAGTTTGGACTCTTTCAAGCTTTCCATTTGTTCCTTTGCTTTACAGATTTTAGAAATAATTAATTCTCATAAGCGCACAGGGAGGAATAGGCTACCATTATCTCCATAAGCTCATCTCAATTTTGAAACTTCCTGGTCTAATGTCCTTGGAGAGAGCAGCACTTAGACAGTTTTCAACTCCTTTCCTGTTTACTGGTTTACTGTGGCTTCTTAGGTCTTTCCTACTCCACTGTGAATGAATATACATTTAAATTAAATTGAAAAATGATTTTTTTCAGAACATCACATAATTCATTAGGATTTTAAAGCATATCAGAAATACAGCTATCTAAAAAATCATTTGACTATGTTATCCCTGAATTTAAAAACTAATATTAAAGAGTATGCAACCTTCCCTCTAGGATAACATCATCTTTATGTGGGTCAGAAAAGGTGGTACTGTGGCCCACAAGAAGAGGCCCATATCCTGGAGCCTGTCTTAACCCTACTGAGTTATGAACGTCCGGTCAACAGTGCTGAAGGCTTGTGAATTGTGATTTTAGATACTTCTCTTCTAAATCTTATCTATAAATTTTTATATAGAAAAAGGCATGAGTAGATAAAAAAAAAAAAAAACCCCAGAGAGCTTCCTTGTCTAGATCTTATATACATGTGAGCATTTCCATTAGCAACAATGCAGCAGGCATGACTACATGAAAGGCAAACTAATGATGCAAGTGAAAGTTGCAATAAACAACATTTTTATGTTGTAACTATTTTAATGGTGATTGTTATTTTTAAAAAATATGTACTTATTTATTTACTATTTCAATAGGTTTTTGGGGAACAGATGGTGTTTGATTACATGAATAAGTTCCTTAGTGGTGATTTCTGAGATTCTGGTGCACCTATCATCCCAGCAGTGTACACTGTAGCCAATGTGTAGTCTTTTATCCCTCATCCCCCTCCCACTCTTTCCCCTCAAGTCCCCAAAGTCCACTATATCATTCTTATGCCTCTGCAATCTCAGGGTTTACTTCTCATTTATAAGTGAGAATATATGATGTTTGGTTTTCCATTCCCGAATTGCTTCACTTAGAATAATGGTCTCCAATTCTGTTCAGGTTGCTGTGAATGCCATTATTTCATTCCTTTTCATGGTTGAGTAGTATTCCACGGTATATGTATGTATGTATATATATACACATACACACACACCACATTTTCTTTATCCACTCATTGAATGATGGGCATTTGATATGTTATAATTTTCAACCAAGTTAATTTAAATTTGTCAACTGTAAATATTTGCCTGACATTATTTTTGGAATGAAGCTCTGGAAACGAATTGAGACATTAAAAAATAAAACAAGTTAAAAACTTAATTAGACAGACATTTATCTTTCCTTGAATAATGGAAAATGTTTGAGATGCTTAAATGGCTGATTTCCCTCTCCCATGAAAGGTTCCTGTGAAGGTCCTGCCTAATCACACAGCGGCTGGGCCGCTCGAACAAGCCCTTGGACCTCGGGCCTCAGTCAGGACTCGGGTTCTGGTCAGAAGGATAAAACTGGCATTTCTAAGTCAATACCAGAGTTTTCTTTTAGTAAGGTAAGACCCTGTGGTGCAGAACTAATTCCACTTTATGTAGCACTCATGTAAGTCTACTGACCATATGCTGTGGAACTATGGACTACAGAAAGGGCTGCATTATTCCTACTGTGGAGATGTCTGTCTATCCATTATCACTAAATAGCTTGCTTGAGAGAGATGTCACTTGCTCAAGAGAAAAAGAAAAGAAAAAAGCTCTTCCAGGGATTCTTTAATCTTTACCCACTGAGGCTTACCTCTCTACGTCTGGAGGCCCAACAACTTTGTTTGATCTTCCAAACCACAGCAGCCACCAGGAGCAAAGAGAGGAAACAACTGTGAGAAAGGAAAGTACGGAGTTATTATCCCAGCCCCCAGAATCAGCACCCACCGTCGCCCACACCTCAGGCCAGGCAGTGAAAACAGCTCCCAAATGCCACCTCCGGGCTCCCTTCTGATGCTTCGTCACAACCATGTGCCAGCTCAGGAGGCAATGAGTGAGATGACATTGGTAAGCCAGGCTTCCCAACCAGGCCTCTAGACTGTACTGGTCCTACGTGGCACTCAGAGAGAGCCCTGACTTTCCATCAGCCTTTATCAGAATGGCCCCTAGTGGCTTATCCCAAATAAGAAAAATAATTCTAAGATAATTATAACAAATATTAGGCACGCTGTTTATTCAAGTTAGCCAACATTTACTGGTAAAATCTACGAAAGTGAAAAAGTTAATTATTAAAGTAACAATCAATTTTCATAAGGAAGAGGTAAACAGAAGAAGAAATTTGTGTATAATTATTAATGTACATTCAATATTTTTACGAATACATATTTTTAAAAAACACATTTAAAATGATTAAACCCAAGCCAACAACTTTCTTAAAAATACTAAGAGAAAATAACTCCCAGTGGCCTTAATAGCTGCAGAGGATTTCAATGTTTTCTCACATATAAACCAGGTGTGGAATGATTTGAAAAGCTACAGTGATGGCAAAGAGAACAGTTGACCTGAGGTTAAAAGGAAGAACAAGCTTAACAGTAAAAAAAAATAGATAACTCCTATAACTGCATTTTTACTCATTAACTTGTGAAAGGGGTTAGCTACAGGGTATTTTTCCAGTGGCTACATGCAGACATAAGGCTCTCTGCCAATGTCATCAAGGTACTCTCTTGCTGGCTGAGCTCTGTGTTTACAGGATGGGGTCAGCTTCATGAATGGCACTTCAGTGCACCCAAGTGCTGACACCAACACAGCCCTCCCAGGCTGGCTGGAGAAAGGCATTCTAAGATGATAGGATGACTGAACTGCCCTGACCTCAAGCCTCCCTCAAGGCTCACTGCCTCCCTAAGGTGTACAAGGGTGCAGACCCCTCCCGTGGCTGCCGTGACAAAAGGCAATTCTATAGAATTGCCTTCCAGTCCCCCTAGCATGGTCACTTGGTGGAAGGCCTTCAGCTCTGGGTCTCTCTGCTATCAGGACACTGCCAACTCTTCTCTATGACAGTCTACATTGTGGTTTTTTTTTTTTTTTTTTTTGAGACGGAGTCTCGCTCTGTCGCCCAGGCTGGGGTGGAGTGGCGCAATCTCAGCTCACTGTAACCTCTGCCTCCCAGGTTCAAGCGATTCTATCCTCCTGTTTTAGCCTTCTGAGTAGCTTGGACTACAGGTGTGCACCATCACGCCCAGCTAATTTTTGTATTTTTAGTGGAGACAGGGTTTCACCACATTGGCCAGTCTAGTCTCAAACTCCTGACCTCAAGTGATCCGCCTGCCTTGGCAAAGACTACAGGCCTCATGCAACTGGCCTCCACTGTCTTTTTAATCAAGACTTTAATTGGGCCAGGTCCTGTTCTAGGCTCATGGAATATACCAATAAACAGAGCAAAGATCACTGTCCTATGGAGTTTACATTCCAGCAGGTAGAGACAAAGAGTAAGTAAAGTAAATAAGCAAATTACTGAGCATGCCAAAAGTAGGTAAGTGCTACAGAAATAAAAAGATGGCAAGAGCAAGGGGTTCAGGCGTACCAGTGGCACTCCAGGGCAGGATGGTCAGAGTGGGTGGGCCTTTCTTTCTCAGAAGGTGACATTTGAGCAAAGACCTGGAGAAGGTATGGAAGGTGGCTCATGGACTCCTGCAAAAGTGCATCTGGGAAAAGGGGCAGTCAGTGCAAAACGTGCCTGGGATGGCATGGGGAACCTCAGGAGGCCAGGATGTTTGGAGTGGGGTGTGTAAGGCCAGAGATACAGGCAGAGAAGAATGAGGGTGAAGGGCAGATCCTGTGGGTCACCGCAGGCATTATGAGGGCAATGGGAGAGAGACCCAGTGCAGGGATTTTAAACAGAAGTGTTGTGATTTAACATTTGCTGAGAAGACCATTAGGGGTACAGTGGCATTATCAGGGAGACCAGCAGTCTAGGTGAGATGATGGTGGCTCAAACCAGGGCAGTGGAAAGAAGGGTGTGAAAAGGACTTTGGAACCTGAATATATCAGGAGATCCATTTTAGATATGCAGAACCCTGAGATACCTACCAAACAGCCCAGGGGAAATGTCCTGGGCAGATATTCTAGCCTGGAGGCTGGCTGCCAGGTCTGGGCTGGGTATGGCATTTGGAAGGCATCAGGATACACATGGTATTTCAAGCAATAAACCTGGCTGCGGTCACCAAGAGAGTGAATACAGATAGAGGAGAATGTCCTGGGGCCACCCTAACAATGAGAAGTTGGGGAGAACAGGAAGAACCAGTAAAGAGGTCTGAGAATAACCTTCTCAGTCTTTCTTGTCTTCCATGCATAATCCTGCTTTTTGTTATTTTTATTCTAATAGATAAACATAAGGAAGCAGCAAATCCACAAGGAAGAGCATGAAGCCAACGGGAACAGCTTCTAAGTTGGTCAAGAGCCTGCTGCTGCTGAGAGGTTGAGGATTCTGGTGTCACTCAGAAGCCTCTTGGGTCCACCCGTAATACATGTGCCCGCTTCCCTCAAGGCCTTGGGGAGGGTGAGAAGGCCCTTCTGTCTTCAAAGGAGATCTGTTGAGAACACCAGTTACCCAGTTCCTTCCACTTGCTTCAGCTACAAGAAGTGACAGAAGCAAGCAGGGGAGAGTCTCGTTATTTCTCTCTTTAGAGAGGCTCCTTTGTGAGGCCGGGAAAGCATCTCATTAGGACACAAAGAGGTCTCCACAGACTGTGTCAGGACCTAGAGTTTACTTTTCTGTGCCCTGAGTCTGAAAATACTTTTTCTAACTCATCTTACATTGGTTTTTCTAATTTGAATCATTGAATTTTCCCCCAACTTTTGTTCTGTTTTCCATATATTATATGAGCCGTTCTTCAGAGTGCTTGGGATTATCTGGATACCTTTGCCCTTTTCTTTATATGCTCCATTTTAAATTCTTCTGGACCAGGCTGGGAACAGTGGCTCACGCTGGTAATCCCAGCACCTTGGGAGGCTGAGATGAGAGGAATGCTTGAGGCCAGAAGTTTAAGACGAGCCCGGGCAATATAGTGAGAACTCATCTCTACAAAAAAGAAAAAATTAGCTGGGCATGATGGTGCATGACTGCAGTCCCAGCTTTACTTGGGAGACTGAGGTAGGGAGGATTGCTTGAGACCAGCCCAGGAGTTTGAGGCTGCAGTGGGCTATGACTGCACCACTGTGTTCCAGCCTAGGCAACAGAGACCCTGTTTCCAAAAAACAAAACAAAACAAAAAAGCTAAATAAATTCTTTTAGACATGGTTAACTTGCTCTGGGAAAATATTTTCTTCCCTATGCTCATGAAAATAACTCTATTCTTAGCTAAAAGTTTATCACTACTAGATAGTAAACATTGTTGAGAAAAACCAAAGTTCCGGATTCTTTCCCAAAAGTTCAACTCCCACAAGGGAGAAGTTATGAAAACGTTGTCTGTCCTTGTTTACTATACAAGAGGCCATGGGCATGAAAGATACTTCCCCGATCTATTCTGATAGTGTCATTCAGTTGTCCAGGGTCTGAATGTCTACTAGAAGTGGCCAGTCCTCACTGGGCTGGTACTTGGCAGGAGGGCCATCTTATTCAATACACATGCTCCAAGAATTTAGGATGTCTACTAAGTGGAGCTAGAATCAGCCACTACATCCCTTTAAAGCAAGCCATCGACACAAGATTTTTTCCCTGAGAGGTTGGTGCCTATGGTTCCTCCTTACTCTGCACTCTTCCTGAAGAGTCTAAGTTTACTTCTCACAAATATCTGAGCAGATTATGTACTAGATGCTGAAGATGTGTGTGTATAGGAGTGAACGAGAGACAGTGACCCTGCTCCCCTGAAGCTTGGTCTACTGACTCAGATATTAAGCAAGTAAACATATGAATATATTCTTCAAATTGTGATGAATACCACGATGAAAAATAATACAGTTCTACCAGAGAGAGGAACAAGGACAGACAATTTTGCTTAGCCCTTAGAATTTTCAGAGGGACAGGAGTGTCTTCTGTGTGCTAATGAATGACATGGGGAGAGGGGCCTAAAGAGCCTCAAAGGGGCTAGTCACCAGAAAACCCAACTAGGTGGTTAGAGGAGTAGAACTTTCAGCCCCAACCTCCAGAAAGGGGAAAGGGGCTGGAGATGAATTCAGTCACAATAGAAAGTGATTTCATCTATCATGCCTATGTAATAACACCTCAATAAAAAACTCAGAATGATGAGGCTTGGGGAGCTTCTGGGATGGTGAACACAGCCATGTGCAGGCAGGAACCTTGTCCAGAGAGGGCATGAAAGAGCTGTGCTCACCCATCCCAGGCCTTGTCCTACTCATGTCCTCCATTTGGTGGTTCCTGAGTTGTACCCTGTATAATAAAACTGTAATTCTACACGTAGTGCTCTCCTGAGTTCTGTGAGCTGTTCTAACAAATTGTCAAATCTTGGAGTAAGCAGTCATTGGAAGCCCTGAATTTGTAGTTGGCCCAGCAGCAGTGAGGTAGCCTGGGAACCCGTTTGAGCTTGGTGTCTGAAGTAGGAGCAGTCTTGTGGGACTGAGCCCCTAACCTGCAGGATTTGCTCCAACTATGAGTAGTGTTGGAATTGTAGGACACTGAGTTGGTGTTGGAGAATTGGAGAATTTGTTGTCTGGAAAAATCAAGTAAGCCATGAAAGTATACAGAATGAAGGGTAGTGAGAAGAGTGTTCCAGAAAATGGGATAAGCATGTACAAATGCTCAGTGTAGGGAAAGAGCTTGTGCTTTTGAGGACATAAGAAATGGCCCTGGTAGCAGAAATGTGGAAGAGAAGAGCGCAAGCTGAATGTGAAGAAATAAGAAGAGGCCAGTTCACCCAGGACACTTCATTTTATTTTAGATACAACAGGAAGCCACAGGACATGAGGTGAGGGGCTAGACACATGATCTTAAAGGTGTTCTCTGGACTTTCTGTGGATTCTGGGCCAAAGTCAACTGAAAAGGTCCAGGTGAGACTGTGATGCTAGGGATGGTGGGGTGGGGAGTGGAGGTGGAGAGTGCACTAACGGCTGTAGCTGTAGGGCGTAGTAAAGGGAGTCCTGCTGAGTGAAAGCGAGAGAAGTGGTTTGGAACCGGCAGTGCCATGTTGCCACTTAGTGAGGTGAGGAACACTGGTGAGGAAGGATGGAACTGGTCACTTCTGGGCATGTCATGCTGCAGATGGGAAAGGCGGAGTCCAACCACAGAATACAGAGTGAGAAGATGGCCATGGTCAAGCTCTGGGAAAAAAATGAACAGCAAGAGGCTAAATAGAAAAGGTTGCACAGTAGGGAGGCTGCTTAGCGGTAGGGCAGCATGGGTCACAGACGGCTGAAAGAGTCTTATTCATGAGGTGGCCAGTTCGTTGATACCACTGAGAAGTCAAGAAGAGGAGAACCAAAAAGTATCCTTTGGATTTGGCAAAACAGTGTCCTGCTTAATCTGTGGAGTTACATCCCCAGCCCCCCAGTGGATGCCTGAAATCATGGATAGTACTGAACCCTACATACGCTATGATTTTTAGATCTGATAACCAAGACACTAGTGGATGGGTAGCATAGGGGTGTGGATACACTGGACCATGGGATGATTCCTATCCCAGGTGGGATGAAGTGGGACGGCACAACATTTCATCATACTACTCAGAATGGAGTGCAACTTAAAACTTATCAATTATTTCTGGAATTTTCCACTTAATGTTTTTGGACCATTATGGATCCTGAGTAACTGAAACTGTGCAAAGTGAAACCACAGATAAGAGAGTTATATATGCTAGTCACTCTCAACAAAAAACAGATGGGGCATAGAGATGGCAGTCTGACTGGAGAGGGCTGAAAAGGAAAACAGATGTTCCAAGTGCAGAAAGGGAGAGAGTGGGTTCTGGAAACTGCCAGAGTGTTCACGGGGAGCTGCATTCTGAGTGGTCATGCCAGACAGTGTCTTCCCCTCCTCTGCCTGAGCAGAGCGGTGGAGGCCAGCAGCTAAGTCAGTGAGCGCTGGCCCTGGGCAGAGGAGGCCACGCAGGATCAGAGCTCTCATTCAGCACACCCTACCTGGCAGCACATGCTGCTCCTGCTCCACACTCACTGCAGGTTGAGGCAAACAGAAACAGTACACACGAGCAAACATGGAATCCTCAACACAACCAAACATCAGACATTTTGGCTTTCAAGTCTGTACTGACTTTGGAGCTTCTTGTTTATTACCATCTACTTTGTATTTTCATTTAATTTTTCCTCATTTAAGGCACATTTGAGTCTTTTAAACTTTGATCCTTAGTTATGTATTATATTCTACTGGTCAATCTCATTTTGTGCCAGTGCCACGGTGATCACTATAACTTGACAAAATATTCACTATCTGGGAGGGATAGTGAGCTGTCTCAATCTAGGACCCAAATTTTTCTTGGTCATTCTTTCTTGATATGATTATGCTGTAAGTTTGAACAATTTTATTTACCAAATGAATACAAATGTGAATTTCTTTTTTGGGGGGTGAAATACAGAAACAGATTTCATTTTTTTTCCTTAGATATACTGAATGTCTTTATTTAAATTTTTTAAAAAATTTTTTATTGATTTATAATACTTGTACATATTTTGTGCCTATAGGTGATATTTTGATTCCTGTAAACAATGTGTAATGATCCAGTCAGGGTAACTGGAATATCTGTCACCTCAAAAATTTATCTTTTTTTGTTTATTAAGTTATTTTATCTCCCTCCAAGATTGGATGAATACAACTAGTTGCCTCTTAGTGGAGAGGTCATCACCCAGAAAATAATTAAAGACAATATAGGAAGGGATCTCTCACGCTCTGGAGAACAAAATGCATAAGCAACTGAAATAAAAAAAAATTATAAGTGAACTTCATATTGAAAACAGCAAGTTAAGAACTTGTCAATAACTCTCTTTCTCAATCTCATCAACCCACAGGAGGCAAACATGGGCCCATCAGAATGTCGATGCATCTTGACAGGAGACCATCTGCTTCTAGCATCACTCAGGAAATAATTTCTTCTTTCACGGTAAAGAGGGGAGAGGGCCACCTAATGGCTTCCTATAGGAAATACAATCCCGTGATTTTCATGCCAGCATCTGCCCTTACTAATGAGAGCTGCAAGAATGTCTCTGAACAGCATAGTTAATTTTTTATATTTCTCTTGAGTCGAACAACTTTGTATTTGTTATTTCTAATAGTTTATCTTTAGATACTTTTGAATTTCTATAAATACAATCATGTCACAAGTAATCATTGTTTTTTCCTTTCCAATTCTCATATATTTTATTTTTCTTGTATTACTGTACTGATTAGAGCTTTGACCATAATGCAGAGTAGAAGTGATAGTGGGTATCTCTGTCTTGTTGCCAAACTCAAACTTCCAATATTCTACCATTAAGAAAGTGGTGTGCTGTTGATGTTATATGTTGTTCCATTATCAGTGTTCAGGAAGTTTCTCTTTCTAGTTTTAAGAAGTTGTTTTCTAAATGAATGGATATTAAATTTTATCAAATGCTTTATCCCCTCCATTGACTAAGATGATCACAGTATTTTCTTTAATGCAATTAAAGTGAATTATACTGATTGCTTTTCTGACACTAAATCAATCTTAAAATTTCTAAAATAAATCCAACTGGGTCATGACATAGCAGCCTTTTAATATTGACAGATAATATTGGTTATTGATTGCATCCTCATTAATGAGTGAGACTGGCTTATAAATTCCTTTCTCATAATGTTTTTGTCAGGTTGTGTTAGGTTAAAAAAAAGAAACAAGGAGTGTTCCTTCTTTATCTGTTCTCCACATTTGGTTAAGATTGGTATTATTTCTCTCTCAAAAAGGTTATGTTACCAATTAAGCCACCTGGGGCCTAAAGTTTTCACTATGACAAAACTTAAATTAGTATTGTTTTAAAAATGGATATAGAACTATTCGGGCTTCTTCCTACTTCTGTGTTGGTTTTGGCAAGTTGTATGTGGTTTTCTTTTAATGGTCCCTTTCCATCTGTTTCATTTCCAAATTCATTCACATAAAGTTGTTCATAAAATACCCTTCTGGAGGAAAAAAACATCTGCGAGATTTGGAGGAGTGCCACCCTTTTTATACTTTCTCTCTTTTTTCCTTGGTTAATCTTGCCAGGAGTTTGTCAATATTATTCTTACTCTTTTCAAAGATCCAATTTACAGTTTTTGAGATCCTTTCTGGCCAGGCATGGTGGCTCATGCCTGTAATCTCAGCACTTTGGGAGGCTGAGGCAGGCAGATCACAAGGTTAGGAGTTTGAGACCAGCCTGACCAATATGGTGAAACCCGGTCTCTACTAAAAATACAAAAATTAGCCAGGTATGGTGGTAAGTGCTTGTAATCCCAGCTACTTGGGAGGCTGAGGCAGGAGGACTGCTTGAACCCGGGAGGCAGACGCTGCAGTGAACCAAGATCACATCACTGCACTTCAGCCTGGGCGACCGACAGAGACTTGGTCTCGAAAAAAGAAAGTAATAATAATTTATATGCATTTCAAAAATAGCAAATGCAATGTATGGTTTGAGAAGTCAGGTGAATGGTACGTTTAGAGAAGAGGCAGGGTTGTGAGTGAGGGGAAACACAAGAGGAAAGAGTACTGGTAATATTAACTCTTGTTCTGAGTGAACAAGAGAATGGAACAGATGGAATGGAACCATTAGAAGAAAACTATACACAACTTGCCAAAACTGATACAAAAGAAATAAGAAGCCTGAGATGTTCTGGGTGAACAAGAGATAATATTACCAATACTCTAGAAGTGTTCAATTTGTGATAATTCACTGGGCTACACACTTAGGATTTGCAAATGTTTCTGTAACTTTATATTACATTTAAATATACTTTTCTTTTTAAGAGAGAAAACAGATCCAATATTAAGAGTGTAAATTATGACAGTACTAGTCTTCTCAGTATTATAGTGGATGCCAGAAGAAATAGTACAATGTCTTCTCAATTCTAATGGAAAATGATTTGGAACCTAGAATTCTCTAGTCAGACTTTTTTTTTTTTTTTTTCGAGACAGGGTCTCACTCTGTCACCCAGGATGGAGTGCAGTGGTGCAATCTCTGCTCACTGCAACCTCCACCTCCTAGGCTCAAGCCTCTCTTCCCTCAGCCTCCTGATTAGCTGGGACTACAGGCATGCGCCACCACATTCAGCTACTTTGTATTTTTTTTTTTGTAGAGACAGGGTTTTGCCATGTTGCCCAGGCTGGCTCGAACTCCTGAGCTCAAGTGATCCACCCACTTCGGCTTCCCAAAGTGCTAGAAATACGGGTGTGAGCCACAGCACCTGGCCCCAGACATTCAATCAAATTATAAAGACAAAATAAACATATTTTCAGTCAGGAGAGCTCATAGAAAAGTTACCTCCCAGGTACCTTTTCTCATAAATCTGGAGAACCTGCTCCAGTAAAAAGACGGAGTAGATAGGAAGATGAAGACGTGGAATCTGCAAACAGAGACTTCAATATAGGAGGAAGGTAAAGGCCTCAGAACAAGTGTGCTTGGGTGCAGGAGGCGGGAGAGTTCTAAGGTAGACAACTCCAAGAGAAACTCAAACCAAGAAAGCACTTGCTGGTGTGTGACCATAGTGAGATTTCTCAGTTCGGGCACAGTACAGTGGTATTTTATTTTATTTTTTACTGTTCTAAAGGTACATCGGCAAGAGTGTAGTGATAAATCTGGGGTAGACACATAGAAAAAAAATCAAACAATTAAAAAACCAAACATGGCAAATACTACATTTAGGATAAGCAAAGAATGATCCTTCTACTCAAAAAATCTGGTAGTGTAGTCACTGTTCAATGTAGCTGTGAATAAGAATTTTATGGCCGGCCAGGCGTGGTGGCTCACGCCTGTAATCCCAGCACTTTGGGAGGCTGAGGCAGGCAGATCATGAGGTCAGGAGTTTGAGATCAGCCTGGCCAATATGGTGAAACCCCGTCTCTACTAAAAATACAAAAATTAGCTGGGCATAGTGATGGGCGCCTGTAATCCCAGCTACTTGGGAAGCTGAGGCAGAAGAATCGCTTGAAACTGGAAGGCAGAGGTTGCAGTGAGCCAAGATCATGCCACAGCACTCCAGCCTGGACGAAAGAGTAAAACTCCGTCTCAAAAAAAAAAATAAGAGAGAAAGAGAGAGTTTTATGGTTATAATATAAATAGCAAATAGGGATTATTGATTTAGCCCTATATTGTGATATAACGGTATTAAATGAAAAAGAAGAAGGGGGGCTTTTGTATGTTTCTGTGGTGTGAGGGCAGATGCTAGGGGAGGCCATGTAACACAGTATATCCTCATCTTCTACAGCAGGACTTCAAAAGAGAACTGAACTGAAAAACCAAGTGTAAACACAGAGAAGTAAAAAACTAAAACAATTTAAACTGGGGGGACTTGGGGGTGGGAAGGTGCAAGGCAGGCTATTGCTGGCTTTCAAAAAAAATGGCAGCACTTTTTTGTCTTTTTCAATTATTTGTATATAGTATTTTTTTTTTTTTATGTGACTGTTGTCCTCTCCAGCAAGGCTGGGGAATATTTTAGTATTTTCATAAAGATAAAAATTAAACTAAGAAAAAAACTATGGAAATAAAAGAGAAAATCCCAGGGGACTAACAAATCAATTTCAGCTTTAAAACTCAGGATAATCACCAGGCTCATCTCTTGAACAAGAATAGGTATATATGTAGCTCCCATCAGTAAGCATTAGTAATTAAATGTTGTTTTAGTCCCAAATTCTCCCCATATGAAGGGCCAAATTATCTATAGGATACTTGCAAAAATTAATACAGGATACATGCAAAGCCCCGACCACCCCCCACATGCCAGAGCATACAAACCAGATGTTTTCACTTTATCATGCTAGATTGAGTTTATATTATTGTAACTGAGTTTATATTATTGTTCCTAACTTTTCAGGAACACATATGAAGTAAATTTGATCTGTGGTGGAAACACAGGATTATTCTTTTACCTTTCAGGAGCTCATACTCTATTAATGGATCTAGCTCCTAAATTAAAAGAACAGAGAGAGTCTGTATAAGCAAAATTACCTGAAGAAAGTCACGAAGAACTGTACCAGGTCCATAAAATTGCTGTGCTGGGAGAAGGCAATCTGTGACAGAAAAACAGGTAGTGTGATTATGCAGGTTATGAAACCACCACGGATTCAGGCTTCTCATTTCAAGACTTAAGCTGAAAACAGAATTTACATTTTAAAGAAGTTAATGAAACTCCTTCAGTTTTCTTGTTTAGTTGCCAGCCCCATGGCAATACTCTGAGGCTTTAGCACAGCCTCCTGCAGCCTCCTCTGAGCATCACATCAGCTCCGAGGTTTCTCCGTCTGACCCCGGAGACCCTCACAGGCTTCCATGAAGCCTGGCGCTCCCTCCCTGCAGCTCCACCCACACACAAAGCTCTCCTTGTCTGCCTCAGTACTGATTCACGGCTCTGCCTCCAGGTGGGCAGCCCCATTTTGTGCTCTTCATTCTGTCTACATTTATGCACTCCGTATGTACTGACTGCAAGATACTGTCCTTTTAACAAAAAATTGTGCCTCACGTTTTGTCACACTGAACATCATCTGACAATATGTCATCAGTTAGAACTTAAATAATTTTATTATCAATTAATAGTTTTCATACCAAGAATATAAAAACACGACGTATTTCATAAACTCTAAATTAACATTGGGTGAAAGAGGCATTATTCTGTGTATTATTTAGGAAAAACACTTTAACTACAACAAAATTCTTTTTAAGTCACTGACCATAAGATGCATTATGATTTCAGGGATATTAGCACATGAAAAAAATGCATACCTCCAAACTGAGTAAATATGATAATTGTGTCCTTACTATCACCTACAATATACGTGGTACTAGCCAGACACTGTGGTGCATTGCCTGCTTTTTTTTTTTTTCCTTGAGACAGAGTCTCGCTTTGTCACCAGGCACCAGGTTGAAGTGCAGTAGCACAATCGCAGCTCACTGCAACCTCCACCTCCCAGGTTCAAGCAATTCTCCTGCCTCAGCCTCCCGAGTAGCTGGGACTACAGGCACATGCCACCACACCTAGTCAATTTTTGTATTTTAGTAGAGACGGGCTTTCACTATGTTGGCCAGGATGGTCTCGATCTCTTGACCTCATGATCGGCCCACCTCGGCCTCCCAAAGGGCTGAGATTAGCCACCGCGCCCGGCCATTGCCTGCTTTTTTTAGGGAACTCAGCCCTCTTTGGAGAGACAGTCGTATTATAAACGAAAAAATTACTGACCAAGTGACAATCCCAGTACAGACAATTCACATGACAAGCACAGGAAGGTAAATGACCAGCATCTGCTTTATTAGTCCCTCTCAACCCCAACCCCTTGCACTGTTTTTAGAGCCAGACTCCCAGGGGCCAGAAAAGAGACTTCTACTGTTTGCTTTTTTGATGGCCCTATTTTCTTTTTGACATTCCATAAATAAAGTTCCAACACTATTCAGGCCATAAAATATTATGGGGCTTAGAATCTGAATTTTTTGTGTCCTCCCTCTGTCCACCATTTATAATCAGAAATACAAAGTCACATTGATTTCATATAGTAAACAGAAACCCACTTTCTTTTCTTTTCCTTCTTTTATCACAATAACCAGTCCCACCTCCTTGAGAGAAGGAAAGCTGCAGAATATGACCCATGGTCCTCATATAAAAGTTTTAAATAAGACTGGAGGACCATTATATAAACAAAGTCATCTTGGGGAATGAAGAATTCAAGTTATAACACATAAAGAGAGAGAAAGAAACAGATCAGAGTCCACTCCAGCCCTGTCTGGATTTCAATCTTTTAAAACGTTAAGTGTGCCCTCAGTGTTTATACTTAAAGAATCTATGAGATACTTTTACTCACTGCTAGATGCCAAAAACTATTGGATGCTAAGGGCACTATCTGAGGACCTATCTGGTGTTCATGTGCTCTGTGCCACACAGCACTCTTCAGGGCAGCCCCCGCCTTCCCCCACACTGGATGCCAACCATTAGCCTGACTTCTTGCTGAAGCAGGATCACTCTATGTTCATGTCCAAATTATAATCATAAACCTCATATAAAACAGCTGCCAGATGGCTGGTACCCAAGACTCTAAAGGGGTCCTCTTATGTTGAATCTTTATCATCTAAGTTTCCACAGTTACAAGACTGTCTGAGGAAGCCAAAGTCCCAACATGAAAATGTTTACGAATGCACTGACCACTTAGAAACATCTAACCCTGCTGAACACCCCACCCACTGTTGTCAGTCTTTGTTGGTCAATCTTTGACTGATAAGGTGCCAAACTTACTGTTTAAACTGAACACTTCTGAAAATGAAGGGGAGTACTGTTAAAAATTACCCAGGAATTTTAATTACTGGGTAATTAAAAGTTACTCAATGTAAAAAGCATAACCTTGATAAGAAGCATAAATTGGGCTTTCCCTACTCACAGACTCCCAGACAATGCAAACCAACTGTAAAATCAGTCTTGCAAAAGATAAGATTTTAGTGGAAGCACTGTTAGAGAACTGCTCATACAAAACCACTGACAAAGGAAGACTTGGCAGATTTAGCCCTTCAGTTACCAACTGAAGAAGGGATAAAGGATGAAGGCATAGAAAGTGCTTTGTAATACGCTGAATGGGATTAAGAGAGGACCTTGGGACTACTGAGGCATTTCCTGAGACTGTTGCTTTTTAAATCCTGCTGTGAAGTCAAGTCTCAAGTGACGGACTCCATGATGGAGCTATCAGGTCTCTGGGCACCATGTGCATAACTGAAGCCACACCCCATCTCTTTATTTTGCTCTATTTAATTCATAGCCCGTATCTGCACACGTAGTTATGGAAATAAGATCTGTGAGGACTGAGGACAGAGATTTCCCCTATTCCCACTGACTATACATCTCCAGTGCCTAAAGCAGCGACTAATACATTAATTGGCACTTAATAAAGATCTGCTGAATAAATGAATATGTTAACAGGAAAAATAATGATCTCTGTCACAGAACTCAGTAAGATCTGATTGACTTTCTTTTTTCTTTTATGAACTTGGCTCACGAAGCAGGACCATACCTGCTTCATGATTGTAACTATAATTTAAATTTCGTTAACTCTAAAAGTATTTTCCCATACTTTTTGGTTTCATTTTTAAAGATAATATCCCAATCAAATCTTTCTTTCATGATTTATTCTGAAAATGGTGAAATGGATTTGGGGGTCTTTCTGATACTGAAAATAATGAAGATTTCCTATATAAAAATCTGTTTTAATACAAAGAAGAAATTCTAATTATATTTTATAAATAAAACTCATAATGCCATTCTTCTCTATTTCCAAACAGTAGACACCATATTCTACACTCCAAAAAACCTAGAATTCAGGTTCTGCTACTTCCACAACCTAATTCCAACTCCACTTTCATTAGTATGTCTAAGGTGTATCTACCCCATGGGCCCTCTGGATCTGTTCATAAATTCTGAAAACCTCTAACTCAGAAGCTCAGTGAGGCCCAGGGTCTGGGGGAAGATATTATGGATCTGCACTTCCCCAACCACTAATGCTGCGCTTCAGCCAAAAGTGCTTCTGCTCACTGTACTACTGTACCACTGTACCTGACAGCAGATGGTCACCAGAGAGCCTCACTGCCTGTGTGCATGGGGGTCCTCCCTGTCCTTCCTGGCTTAGCACATCACTGTCTTCCTTTTTCAGCACCCTCAACCCCACTAGAAACTGGCAAGCTCTCCTCCATGCTCTCTCAGCACTGATCTGCTTCCCTCTCAGGTCGTGTGATAATCACAGTCTACATAGGGGTGGCTGATCTTTTGGCTTCCCTAGGCCACACTGGAAGAAGAATTGTCTTCGGCCACACATAAAATACACTAATACTAACGATTGCTGACGAGCTGGAGAAAAAAAACGCGAAAAAAAAATCTCACATTTACAGTTTATGAATTGTGTTGGGCTGTATTCAAAGCTGTCCCGGGCTTGCATGTGGCCCGTGGGCTGTGGGTTGGACAAACCTGGTCTACCATATACCACGGCTGTCTACAGACAGACATCCTGGAGAAGAGGATTCCTGCATTCCTCTATGAAGACAGCAATTCCTAACTTAAATTACTGTTTTACTTCCCATACAAGAGCTGATATACTTTCGTATTCTAAGAACTAGGCCATGGCTCTCAAACTCCCAGCTTACAACATAGTCAGAATCCCAGGCCCTATCCCTATCTCTGTTACCTTTAAGCTCCTCAAGTGATTCTGATGCTAGTCTCCATAGGCCAAACTTCAGGAAACTCTGAAGTAAGAAATCATTTAAAAATCAGGCTGGACACAGTGGCTTACACCTGTAATCCCAGAACTTTGGGAGGCTGAGGTGGGTAGATCACTTGAGGCCAGGAGTTCGAGACCAGCCTGGCCAGTATGGCAAAACGCCATTTCTACCAAAAATACAAAAATTAGTTGGGTGTGGTAGTGTGTGCCTGTAATCCAGCTACTTGGGAGGCTGAGGCACAAAAATTGCTCAAACCCAGGAGGCGGAGAGGTTGTAGTAAGCCAAGATCGCACCACTGGACTCCAACCTGGGCGACAGAGCGAGACTGCCTCTCCCTCAGCTCAGCTCACCCACCCACCTTGGTGAAAATGGAAAACAGAGCTTCCCAGCAAGCCTCCTGCCTTCACTCCAATGCACAGGTGCATCAGGGTCTGAAGGCTCCTCCCTGTGGGGCCTGGGAAGCTGCCCTTTCAGTGGGCTATGGCTGCACTGTCTCCTGATCCTGCAGCTGTGTGTGGGTCACAGGCACATCGTGTCCCCATATTCCAGAGAGTTTTGTCCATTTCCTGTCTGTGCTGGCATCTTTCCATCACTGCCACCCTCAGGAACAACCGATCAGAAAACAAGCACAACCATTCCCAACACACCCCTCCGTCCAGTATATATATCACTGGTCTTAGTGCCTCTGTTAGTTCCTCAGACCCCTGAGTGTTCTAGAGACTGCCCACCAGTAACTGGTAAAACCCCGGTACAATGCTGTGTGCTTCCCGTATAGGCGAATAGAACTTCAGCTCCAGGGTGCATTATGCTGCAGGCCTGCCCAGCAGAGGCATGCTCTTGTAGCTGTCTTTAGGAGGCCTAACCATGTACTCATACCTTTATTTCTTCTTCTGCCACCTGTATTATTTTTTTCATAGTGTAATTTTTTCTTTTTTAGTAGAGATGGAGTCTCACTATATTGCCCAGGCTGATCTCTGGGTTCAAGTGATCCTTCTGTCTCAGCCTCTCAAAGGGCCAGGATTGCAGGCATGAGCCACCATGTCTGGCCGCTTTTTTATTTTGGAAAATCTTAAATTTTTAAAAAAGTAGAAACAGCACTATAATGAACCTCATGTGGTCATCATCCTGCTTTAGTAAATTGACCAGCTCATGGTCAACCTTGTTTCAGCCACACTCCACTTACTTTTCCCACGACCATATTATTTTGAAGCAAATCCCATACCTCAATCATTTCCCTCTTAACTATTTCAATATAGACAGGAGCTCTGGACTTTCTTCTTTGTAAAATTTGGATGTTTGTGTCCTCAGCCCTCTCTTTTCTTCTACCTCCTAACTCTCTGGACAAAATTCCAACCGAGAACAATCCACTCTTCTAACTCCACACTGCGTAGACTGAGATAACAAATTCTTGATTGCCAACCTCAGCCAGCCCACAGCACTGGTCAGCAATTGTTCTGACAATATCAGAAAAAGGTGTCGGCTCCTTTTTCGGTTGAAAGTTGCTATGGGATGTGTGTCATCAGATAGTCCCCTTCCCTGGGTTTCTACACAAGAATTCCACCTGGACTCCCCGACAGGCCTGGCTCCTTCCAATCCAGACTCCCAACTGCTGCCAGTGGGGTTTTTCTAAACATTGATCTTTGGTTACTTCTCAGCTTAAAAAACCTCAACGACTCCCAGTCACATCAGGACTCCAGGCCCTCCCCAGCTCTCCAGCTCCTTGCTCACAGCACTGTCACCAGCTCTACTAAACTCCTGGAAGTTCCTGAAAGGGCTGGTCATTCCCTTTCCCCACCACAAACACCCCTTTCCCCCTCCCCATGCTTCTTAGGACTCTGCTCTGGTGTGGTCTCTCCTCACTTGGACTCAGGTGACACAAGGCACTCCCTTCCCCTCTTGTGGCTCCCAGGAATGCATGGGCACACTTCCGACACCAAGCTTCTGACGAAGGCGCCCGCTGTCCACTCACAGCTGCTGCTCTGGGCCAGAAAGTCTGCTGGCTGAGTGAGTTTTAAGGGAGTCTAGTGGGTTCCTGGCTCTGGAGATCACAGGAGAGAGGTCTGCTAGAAACGAAGATTTATCCATCCAGCCACAGGCAGTGTTCCCAGATGGTGTGGATGAGATTATCCAAGGAAAAAGAGTCCAGATGAAACCCAAGGGAACAATAACATTAAAGAGCTGAGAAGAGACAACCAAAGCCAAAGATGAAAAGCAGGAGAGGGGACTTTCGAGAAGAAGGAATAATACATTTTTCTTTATGATGACACCTACAAGGCTGTACAAAAACTGTAGTTTGAAATGAAAAGACACGTGCTTTAAGTACAGTTTAATTCTCTTTTTTTTTTGGAGACAGAGTTTTGCTCTGTTGCCCAGGTTGGAGTACAGTGGTGCAATCTTGGCTCACTGCAACATCCGCCACCTGGGTTCAAGTGATTCTCATGTCTCAGCCTTGCAAGTAGCTGGGACTACAGGAACACACCACCACACCTAACTAATTTTTTGTATTTTAGTAGAGACAGGGTTTTACCATGTTGCCCAGGCTAGTCTCAAACTCCTGAGCTAAAGCAATCTGCCTGCCTCGGCCTCCCTAAGTCCTAGAATTACAGCATGACTTTATAATTCTTAAAACTCTTAAGATACAGATAACTAACACCAGCAGCTATGGATATACATTGTTATTATACAATAAACATTAAAAGTATATCTGACACTATTCATAATAGCCAAAGAGTGAAAACCATCCAAGTATCCATTGATAGAAAAATGGATAAACAAAATGTGGTATACACATATAAGGAATATTATTCAGCTATAACAAGGAATAAGTACTGAAGCATACCAAACACGGGTGAAGCTTGAAAACATTATGCTAAGTGACAGCATATCATGTGACTCAATTTATATAAAATGTCCAGAATACGCAAATCCATAGAGACAGGAAATACAGACTGAGGGTTGCCAGAAGAGGGAGGAATGGGGAGTGACTGCTAAGGGGCTTCTTCTCGAAGTGATGAAAATATTCTAAAATTGACTGTGGTGATGATGGGTGGATGCACAATTTTGTGAATATACTGAAAACTAATGAACTGTGTACTTTAAATGCGTGAACTATATGGTGTGTAAATTATGTCTCAATAAAGCTGTTAAAAGAAAGAAGGCATATCCAAGTGAACAAAAGTTTCACACATCCCTTGCTCAGTATAGCAATCCTGTTAGCACCCATAAACAGAACTCTAAAATCTAAATGAATGCCCAGTTCTCAATACCAATTCTGTGTTGCCTCTACCTGTGAACACTGGCCTCTTATGTAGAACAGTAGATGAAACACCCAGCATGCAGACAACTTCTGTGTTAGTTCCACATTACAGTAACAACCTCTGTTGCAGAGTCAGAAACAAGCCAGAGCCTCACCACCC
The DNA here is from genome assembly GCA_963573385.1 of Cacajao melanocephalus. Classification (NCBI taxonomy): domain Eukaryota; kingdom Metazoa; phylum Chordata; class Mammalia; order Primates; family Pitheciidae; genus Cacajao; species Cacajao melanocephalus. Next base: position 23,825 of record CAUYLG010050357.1, read on the forward strand.
CACCTGCCCACCTCACGATACACACCGTCTGCTCATCCATCTTCTATCTTGAATACCTACCCCCCTAAACTTTGGACACAGCTAAAGCCAGCTGAGCCCTCGATTACTGGGGAGAACAACTAGGATAGCTTTCAGAAAGCAGGGGCAGAAGGAAGGGTGCTCATCCACAGGAACAACCGATCAGAAAACAAGCACAACCATTCCCAACACACCCGCCACCCTCCTGGAAACAGGACTTTTCAGTCTGTGGGTTTTGTTTGTTTGTTCTCTTTTTCTCTTTTTTTAAGTTAACATTCTTGGAGTATATTATTTGTTTTTTTAACTGCATCTACAAAGGTTTTTATAGTCAGTTTCAAATTCTCTCAGCAGTTACAGGTTTTGATCTGTTCCTAATTATGGAAAAGAATCCTGGGATTGGTTCGGAATGAAGAAACTTGAGTTTAGTATTACCATTTTTAAAGCCCCAATGCTTACACAAATTTCTTCCGAGTAGAGAATTAGATTTCCTCAGTTATTTTGCTTTAAAAAATGAGAATCAAAGGCAAAACGGCTTTGCCTGCATTGAAAGCCATACTGAATTTAACTGAATGGCCTACACTGCACTATTTAGATATTTCCCTACTCTAAATAAGTCTCTCCATTTTTACTGAATTTGCACAATTGCTAAATGTGTGTATTTAAGAGCCATGCTACACACCTAGAAAAGCTAAGGCTCTGGGGAAAAAATAGCAATAAAGAAACATGCAGCCCTTGTTGAGAACACCATGCATCTACCCAGAAAGACACCAGCTCAGCCCTCCACATAGCGCACAGCCAGAAATGGTCCCCAGTGCAGAGAGAACCAGTGTCAACCAGGCTCTCATGTGAGGACGATGAGAACACATGACGACATGGGTCTAGTCACAGTGAATAGTGCAGTCATTTGCACCAAACAGCAATAAGACATGTTTGCAACAGAACTTACCTGCATTTTCAAGGATAGCTTGGCAAATTATATTGTGAGCATGCTATCATTTATTTTCACAAGTGCTCCTAAATGCAGTGTTCATAAGTGGATCTTAATTAAAGTTAGTGATCCAGCTCAGATAAGGAGCACCAAAAAACCGGGAAGAAAATCAACATCTCCTTGACTCTGAAACTTAAAATTATTACTTCTTAGAAGTAAGTGTGGAGAAGTGCTCCCTCTAGAAAGAAAGCTCTAAAACCATTTCAGTGCCTTTCAGAGGGTGGAGCAATAGAGAACTAGGAGGAAAAAAACTAGCATTGGCAACAAACACAGCTATCTCCAGCACAAAAGCCTGCTTATATGCTTATATAAGTATCAGCAGTGTAAGTCAAGATTTTCACTATGAATCTTAAAAGTACTAATCATTTGTCAGCTATAAGCAACAAAGCATGATGTTCAGTTAGATTTAGAATATGGAGAGGTATGGCAGTAGAAAAACAATCTCAACCTAAAATGAGTCAATAAATTTTATTTAGTAAAACCCTAATCAAGTGTTTTACATGAAGATAACCTAACAAATATATATCATCTATATCTTAATAGTGTCAGGAGATGTTGCTAAACTGAAATTATCCTGACTAGAGCCTAGAGCTCATCCTCCTTCAGATTGGAGAAACAACTGAAACCCCTGCAAGCCCCACTCCAAATGCAGCCTATGGCAGGGAGAATTCTAATACCCCCCCAAGATTTCCACTTCCTGTATCTGCGCTCCTCCTGTGTGTGGGTGGGCCTGGCCTAATCAGATAAGCTCCTTTAAAAGAGGATCTAGAGATCAGAGTCCTAAGAAGTCAGAGAAATTTGAAGCTTCAGAATACATATTCAGTATGTGTGTAGGTATACAAGATTTAAAATTTTCAAGTGCCATATAAATGCAATCATGCAGTATATAAATTTCTAAGATTTTATTTTACAATCGGCAAAATTTGCTTGAGATTTATGAAAATTGTTGTGTTTCTGTATACTAATAGTTCATTTCTTTTAGTTGCTGGGTATTATGCCATGGTGTGTATGTAGCATCATTTATTTAACCATTCATTTCTTGAGGAATATTTGGCTTATTTCCAGTTTTGGGCTATTATAAATAAAGCTGTTAAATATTGCTGTTAAGGGCCATAAACACGGTTGTACAGATATTTGTGACAAAACACTGGTTTTCATATCTCTAGGATAAATGGCCAGGAATGCGACTGCTGGGTTTTACCATAAGTATAACATTAGTTTTTTAAGAATCAGACAAACTATTTTCCAGAGTGACTATACCATCTTGTATTCCCACCAACAATGTATGAGTGATCCAATCTTTCCCCATTCTCTCCAACATCTGGTGTTATTACTATTTTAAATTTTAGTCATTTTGATAGGTGTGTAGTGATATCCTATTATGCTTTCAACATGCATTTCTCTAACGGTTATTTTATTTTTATTTTGAGATGGAATCTTGTTCTATTGCCCAGACTGGAGTGTAATGATACAATCTCAGCTCACTGCAACCTCTGCCTCCTGGGTTCAAGCAGTTCTCCTGCCTCAGCCAACTGAGGCATGTGCCACCATGCCTGGCTAATTTTTGTATTTTTAGTAGAGATGGCATTTTGCCACGTTGGCCAGGCTGGTCTCGAACTCCTGACCTCAAGTGGTGATACATCTGCCTTGGCCTCCCAAAGTGCTGGGATTATAGGCATGAGCCACCGTGCCCAGCCTCTCTAATAGTTATGGATGCCGACCATCTTTTATGTCATTATTTGCCATAGCATATCCTCTTTGGTTAAATGTCTCTTCATGTCTTTTGCCCATTTCCTAATTGGTTTGTTTACTATTGAGTTTTGAGAGTTCTTATATTCTAGATTCAAGTGCTTTCCCAGAAATACGGTTTGCAAATATTTTCTCCCAGTCCATAGCTTGCCTTTTCATCCTTATAACAAGGTTTTTCACAGAACAAAAACTTTTGGTTTTTATGTGGTCTAAATTATCAATTTTTCCTTTTATGAATCATGTTTTTAGTACCAAGTCTAAAAATCTTTTGCTTAGTTCTGGGATTCAAAGATTTTCTCCTATTTTTTTTCTAAAAGTTTTATAGTTTTACATTTTACATTTAAATCTATGATCAATATTGAGTTAGTTTTTGTATAAGATGCGAGGTTTAGAGATTCCTTTGTTTGCCTATAGTTGTCCAACTGATCTAGCACTATTTGTTAAAAGCCTGTCCTTTCTTCACTGAATTGTCTTTGCAGCGCCTTTGTCAAAAATCAGCTGGGGGCTGGGCACAATGGCTCATGTCTGTAATCTCAGCACTCTGGGAAGCCAAGGTGGGAGGATCACTTGAGCCCAGGAGTTTGAGACCAGTCCAGGCAACATAGGGAGACCCCATCTCTACCAAATAAAATAAAATAAAAGAATTAGCCAGGCTAATTTTGGTGGCATGTGCCTATAGGCGCAGCTACTAGGGAGGCTGAGGCAGGAGGATCACTTGAGCCAGAAAGATTGAGGCTGCAGTGTGCTGTAATCACAGCACTGCACTCTGGCCTGGGCCACAAAGTGAGACCTTGTCTCCAAAAAAAAAAAAAAAAAAAATCAGCTGGAACTGGTGTGGTGGTGTAATTCCAGCTACTCAGGAGGCTAAGGTGAGAGGGTTACTTGAGCCCAGGAGTTCAAGACCACCCTGGACATCACAGTGAGACCCTGTCTCCAAAAAAAAAAAAAAACAACCAAAAACAAAATCAAATCCTGATCAGTTGTATGTATTTATGTAGTTCTATTTCTGTTATCTATAGAGCAACCTATCCCATTGATCTATGTGCCTACCCCTCTACCTGAATAGTAAGCCTTAAAACTGGGTAGAGTGATTCTTCTCATTTTATTCTTCTTTTTCTAAATTGTTATAGCTATTCTAGAACTTTTGCATTTTCATATAAATTTTAGAATAAGCTTGTTTATATCTACAAAAACATCTTGCTATGATTTTAAAAGACTTATAGTAAGATATAACATAAAATTTATTACTTTAATCATTTTTAAGTGTACAAATCAGTGGCAATAATTACATTCAAAATTTTGTGCAACCAGTATCACTACCTAATTCCAAAGCTTTTTCATCACCGCAAAGGGAAACTCTGTAATAACCATGAAGCAGTAATTCTCCATTTCCTGCTCCCCTTAGCTGCTGGTAACCTCCAATCCACTTTCTGTCTCTTAAGAATTTGTGTACTCTAGATAGTGCATCTAAGTGCAATCATTCAATATTTGTCCTTTTGCAACTAGCTTATTTCACTTAGCATGTTTTCAAGGTTCACTTTTGTTGTGGCATGTATCAGAATTTCATTTCTTTTTAAGGCTGAATAACATTTTCTTACATATATACACACATATACATACACACCACATTTTGTTTAACTCTTCATCCACTAATAGGTATTTGGGTTGTTTCCACATTTTGGCTTTGTGAATAATGCTGTTATCAACATTGGAATACAAAAAAGGGCTGCATGAGCACAGATGCTGCGAAGATTAGCAGACAGCATCAACAAGTTATCAACACATCTGACCAGGGCAACTAGGCAAAAGAAAGAAATAAAGGGCATCCAAATTGAAAAAGAGGAAGTCAAGTTGTCCCTATTTGCAGATGATATGATCTTATACATAAAAAACCTTAAAAGCTCCACCAAAAAACTTAGAACTGATAAACTCAGTAAAGTTGCAGAATACAAAATCAACACACAAAAATCAGAAGCATTTCTATACAAGAACAATGAACTAGCAGAAGAAATCAAGAAAGCAATTCCATTCACGATAGACTTTTTTTTAAAACCTCTAAAAACAACCCTAGGAATAAATTTCACCAATGAAGTGAAAGCCCTCTCTACAAGGAAAACTATAAAACACTGATGTAAGAAATTGAAGCAGTCACAAAAAAAAAAAATGGGAAGAGACACCATGTTTGTGGACTGAAAGAATTAATATTGTGAAAACAATATACCACCAAAAGCTATCTACAGATTCAATGTAATCTCTACACCAATGATATTCTTCACAGAAATAGAAAAAACAATCCTAAAATTTGTATGGAACCACAGAAGACCCCAAATAGCCAAAGCATTTTTTTTTTTCCTTTTTTGAGACAGAGTCTCGCTCTGTTTGCCCAGGGTGGATTGCAGTGGTGCAATCTGAGCTCACTGCAACCTCTGCCTCCCAGGTTCAAGACATTCTCCTGCCTCAGCTTCCCAAGTAGCTGGGATTATAGGAACTCACCACTGCACCCAGCTAATTTTTGTATTTTTATTAGAGATGGGGTTTTGCCATGTTGACCTGGCTGGTCTCAAACTCCTGACCTCAGGTGATCCACCTGCCTTGGCCTCCCAAAGTGCTGGGATTATAGGCGTCAGCCAATGTGCTCGGCCCACCAAAGCATTTCTGAGCAAAAAGAACAAAACTGGAGGCATCATATCACCTTACTTCAAAATATACTATAAAGCTATAGTACCCACAACAGTATGATACTGGCATAAAAACAGATACACAGACCAGTGGAACAAAATTAAGAACCCAGAAATAAACCCACATATTCATAGCCAACTGGTTTTCAATAATGGGAGTCAGGAATGTTCAGTGGGAGAAAGGATAGGTTCTTCAATAAATAGTACTGGGAAAACTGGATATCCATGTGCAGAAAAATAAAACTAGACCCCTCTCTCTCACCATATACAAAAATCAAATTTAAATGGATTAAAGACTTACATGTAAGACCTAAAACCATAAAACTACTAGAAGAAAACACTGGGAAAATCCTTCACGACATTGGTCTGAGCAAAGATGTTTTGTATAAGATCTCAAAAGTGTAGGCAACAAAAGCAAAAATAGACAAATGGGATCATATCAAGCCAAAAATCTCTACGAAGCAAAGGAAACGAGAGTGAAGAGACACCTTATAGAATGGGAGAAAATATTTGGAAACTATTCATCCAACAAGGGATTAATAACCAGAATACATCAGGAATTCAAACAACTCAATAGAAAAAAAATCAGATTTAAAAATGGGCAAATGATCTGAATAGACATTTCTCAGAAGAAGACATACAAATGGCCAACAGGCATATGAAAAAAATCTCAACGTCAGTAATCATCAGGCACATGCAAATCATAACCATAATGAGAATTCATCTCATCCCAGTTAAAATGGCTATTATTAAATAGACACAATAACACATGCTGGTAAGGACATGGAGAAAGAAGATGCTAGTTCACTGCTAGTGGGAATGTAAATTAGTACGGCCATTATGGAAGACACTATAAAGGTTCCTCAAAAGAGATCCACCACGTGATCCAGCAATCCCACTGCTGTGTATATATTCAAAAGAATGAAAATCAGTATACTGAAGAGATACTGCATGCTCTGAATATTTATCGCAGCACTATTCACAACAGTGAAGACACGGAATCAACCTATGTGTCCATCAACAAATGAATGGACAAATAAAATGTGGTATATATTATATAATGAAATATTATTCAGCCATAAAAAGAATGAAATCCTGTCATTTGCAGCAACATGAATGGAACTGGAGGTCATTACGTTAAGTGAAAGAAGCCATGCACAGAAAGACAAATATGTTTTCTTACTCATATGTGAGAGCTAAAAAAAAACTGATCTCGTGGGGGTAGAGCATAGAATGGTGGTTACCAGCAGCTGGGGAGTAGCGGAGATAGAGATTCATTAATGGGTATAAAACTACAGTTAGAAGGAATACGTTCTAGTGTTCAATGGCACAATAGTCATCATAACTATAGTTAGCAATAATTTATTCACTATTTCAAAACAGTAGAAGATATGAAATGTACTCAACACGAAGAAATGATAAATGTTTGAGGTGATGGATATCCTAATTACCCTTATTTGATCATTATACCTTTTATGTATGTATCAAAATATCTCATGTACCTCATAAATATGCACAATTATGTATCAATTTTAAAAATAAAATTAAAAAATGATATAAATACCTAGAAAAAATATTAAAAAGTGACTCAAACAGAGGAAATTCAAAATATTTTATAACTATTAAAGAAGCTGAATTTGCAGCTAAAAATATCTCCACAAATAAGACACTAGGATCAAATGATTTTACAGGAGAGAATTACCAAGTACTTGAAGTTCAGTTAACTATAATCTTACATCTTCTCCAGAGATGAGAGAGAAAAAACTCCTTAAACTCTCATTATTAAAGATTAGTTTAACATGACATCAAAACCATAACAAGGAAAGGGAAAATTATCAGACATTCTTACTCATGAAATAGATACAAAATTCTAACCAAAATATTAGCAAACTGAATCCAACAATGTGTAAAGTAAGGAAATAATATGTCATGCCCAAGTTGGGTTTATCCCAAGAATGCAAATAATCTTCAGGTCCTGGCTTGTGTGACAGGGTGAATGGTGGTGCTATTCACAGAAAGAGGAAGCATGAAGTCTGGGGCTAAGGTCACAAGAAGGAATATGCACAGAGTGCAGGGAGCTTTGAGTATCCAGGTAGGGCTGTCCAGGTAGCAACTGCCAGTGCTGGTCTGGAGGCAGCACTGAGAATCAACAGAATAGACATGGTACCACAAGTCCCACAGGCAGAAAACTGTGGAGTGAAGAGAGAAAAGGACCAGCTCTAAATCCTAGACAAGTCCAGTGTTTAAGGAAGAGGGTTCCCTAAAAAGACTGGCCAGAGAACAAGGGAAAGAAAAATCCAGACGTCAAGAAAGATGATGACTCAAAGCCATGCAATGAGAGAAGGGGACTGAAGAATTCCATCTCTGGGGCCCACTATGACAGGATGGTTTCAGGATGTGGTGAGGGAAGACGCCAGACCCTTGTGAGCAGATGTGTAATAGACAAGAGGAAACAGGAATAGGATGTAAACAGGCTGATGTATTACAACAGCCTTGTTAACAGGCTGATGCTTACAAGACTGACTGAGGAGGGATGCAGGAATTATGCAAGGGGAAGGGAGATGCTGATGAGAGGATTAACAAATCTTAGACCATGGAGACAGGAAAAGGAGAAGGGATGGTGAGAAAAAGTACAACATAGTTTTTGTCCTCCATATTTCCAGAATGGAAAGATAAACTCTTCTTTAGTCACAGTCCCAAGGCATCCTAATTGGTCAGTTATGACTTGCTTTTTTTTGTTGTTAATTTTTTATTTTAAGTTCAGGGGTACATGTGCAGGATGTGCAGGTTTGTTACATATGTAAACATGTGCCATAGTGGTTTGCTACACACATCATCTCATCACCTAGGTATTAAGCCCAGCATCCATTAGCTATTATTCCTGATGTGCTCCCTCTTCCCCATAACCCTCCAATAGGCCCCAGTGTGTATTGTTCCCCATCATGTATCCACATGTTCTCATCATTCTGCTCCCACTTATAAGTAGGACCATGCAGTACCTGGTTTTCTGTTCCTGCGTTAGTTTGCTGAGGATAATGGCCTCCAGCTCCATTCATGTCCCTGCAAAGGACATGATCTCATTCCTTTCTATGAGTGCATAGCATTTCATGGTGTATATGTACCACATTTTCTTTATCCAGTTGATCATTGATGGGCATTTAGGTTGATTCCATGTCTTTGCTATTGTGAATACTGCTGCAATGAACATACATGTACGTGTATCTTTATAACAGAATGATTTGTATTCTTTTGGATATACACCCAGTAACGGAATTGCTGGGTCAAATGGTATTTCTGCCTCTAGGTCTTTGAGGAATTGCCACTGTCTTCCACAATGGTTGAACTAATTTACACTCCCACCAACAGTGTAAAAGCATTCCTATTTCTCCACAGCCTTGCCAGCATCTGTTCTTTTTTTGATTTTTTAATAACAGACATTCTGACTGGTGTGAGATGGTGTCTCACTGTATGGTATCTCACTGTGGATCATTAGCATTTCTCTAATGATCAGTGATGTTGAACCTTTCTTCATGTGTTTGTGATGACTTGCTTCTGAGGTTGATTATGCTTCTGAATGTTGGCAAATGGCAACAGCCTCTGTCCAGTGACCAAGCTTCCATGGTTAAAGGTGAATCAGTCCCTGAAAGCCCACCTACCCCTAAGCTCCACATTCACCTAAATGAAGAAGGTAAGAAGCAGAAGGTATTGAGGCAAGGCCCCAGGGGACATGAGTATAAAAAGCTAAAATGGGGCCATGGATCTTGGACAAGAGAGAGTACACTGGCCCCCTGGGAACAGAGAAAAGGAGCAGGCTGACAATAAGACACTGCAACAGCCGAACAGCCCCTTACAACTACCCTTCAGGTCACATGCACAGAGAACTGGAGGCTTGGTGGAAAGGCTACATGATTTGTCTAAGAGGCAGGAATCAAACCACCTCTGTCTGACTACAAGGCTGATGCTCTTCAACACAGCCTCCCCATTTCTCCTCCTTTAAACTCTGATAGCATTTCTAGGATCTTTTGATGTCACTTTCCACTCTGGCTTTCACTTATTATATGTGGGTTTGTTTCACTTACATCCACCTTACTCTAGAATTGAAGCTCTTTGTGTAGCCCTACAGGCTTTCACGTGGCAAGCGCTCACTGAAGAAGTGACTATGTTTAAAATGACCAAAGCTGTTACATGGTAACTTGCTTTTAAAAGTGCTTTTGTAAATGTCCTTCATGACTGATACAGTCCATCAGTCCATCCTCACTCCAGTCTTCTGTGCAGCATGCATATGCTCAGCACTCCTCCGCCATAGACATTACAAAGGGAAAGCCACATTGCACACCTCATTTACCACAAGCTCTAAATTAGCAAATTTAGTCTTTAGAGATTTCGCCATCTTTGTAGGTATGAGACCAAAAAGCTCTTCTTACCTGAATTTTGATGGGCCAGGTGAAATTACTGACATAAACAAAGAAAGTGATATTTGGGTGGTTGCGAAAATCAAACTTCTCATTAGAGAAACTATCTTTGTACTCCTTAATGTTGGTTTTTGAAACAACAGGCATCTCTTCTCCAGCCTGGGTTCCAGCTGTTAGAAGAAAATAAATGAAACAGAAGAGACATTTTTTGGGGGTGTTTTCAGGGAGAACAGAATCTGGCCTCATTAACAACAAGGATAACAGCATTTACCAAGCATTTCCTGTGTTCCAGTAACAGCCTTAAGAACTCAACCTCATTTAATCCTCACAGCTGCCCTACTATTATCTTCATTTACAGATTGGAAATTGAGATTCAGAGATATTAAGTAACTTCCCTCAAGTCACACAGCCAGCAAGAAATGGAGACAAGATTTAGAGCTGGGCAGGCTAATAATATATAAGCCTATGTCCTTAACCAAAATGGTTTTACCAGAAACCCATGTAACTCCCTTCTACTCTTGCCCCACCCCCAAACAGGCAACACACACAGTCATGGAAATACAGATACCACTAGAATCCTATTAACAGGCACTGGCATTTACTTTGCCCACAGCACTCAATTCCTTTGCATTTCCCCTCTACACCTCTTGGGCAATAAGCCAGACACCCATGCCAGGAATGCTGATGTACCGCTCACTGCCTAACCCACAGCAGCATGGAGGAGGGGCTCAAGGGGTCACTCAGTCCTCCCTTCTACCGCCAGCTACCACGGTATTTAAGTCCCTCCAATCTGGTATAACTCTATCCTATTCCCAGTCTTTCAACATTCCACAGTCTCCCTCAGCCAGGAATTCAAGTGCCGATCAAGATTAATAAAATGGACTTTTTTCCATGTCTGACATAGACCCTGTGACTACAGCCCAGATTATCACGTCTTCATTGAGACACTCATTGCAAATTTTTTCTTTTTTTTTTTCAGACAGTTTCACTCTTGTTGCCCAGGCTAGAGTACAACGGTGCAATCCTAGCTCGCTGCAACCTCTGTCTCCCAGGTTCAAGTAATCCTCCTGCCTCTGCCTCCCAAGTAGCTGGGATTACAGGCATAAGCCACCACACCCAATTAATTTTGTATTTTTAGTAGAGACGGGGTTTCACCGTATTGGTCAGGCTGGTCTTGAACTCCTGTCCTCGGGTAATACCCACCCGCCTCAGCCTCCCAAAGTGCTAGGATTATAGGCATAAACCACTGTCCGGCTCATCGCAAATCTTTCACATGCTTGGAGATATCACCTTTCTCTAGAAAAATACTCTGCTAATTCAGACTTTTTCTTTTTTTTTTTTTTAAAGACAGGGTTTCACCATGTTGGCCAGGCTGGTCTTGAACTCCTGACCTCAGGTGATCCGCCCGCCTTGGCCTCCCAAAGTGCTGAGATTCCAGACGTGAGCCACCATGCCCGGGCACAGACTTTTTCTTAAAAGTCTCTCCTCATTGCAAGTTTCTTAACTTTTCTCAAATTCTTCACAATCTTTTAAGATATGATAAACATAAGTGGCATGCACAAGGCAACATCCTCATTTTGCATCACTCTAATTGGTTTGTGTTTTTGATTAAAAATAAAAAAACCCCCAGTATTGTAATAGTAATAATGACAATAAAATATAGTTACCATTTACCATGTTTCAAACATTATATTGAGTATTTCATTTATTATCTCATTTAATTCTCACATCACTCTACTTGGGAAGGTGTTTTTTAAAATTTATTTTTAGTTTTTTTTTGAGATGGAGTATGACTCTCTCACCCAGGCTGGAGTGCAGTGGCATGATCTCGGCTTAACACAACCTCTATCTCTAGGGTTCAAGTGATTCTCCTGCCTCAGCCTCCTGAATAGCTGGGATTACAGGTATGCATCTCCATGCCTGGCTAAATTCTACATTTTTAGTAGAGATGGGGTTTTACCATGTCGGCCAGGATGGTCTCAAACTCCTGAGCTCAGGTAATCCACCATCCTCAGCTTCTGACAGTGCTGGGATTACAGGCATGAGCCATCACGCCCAGCTGGGAAGGTGTTTTTATTATGTCACTTTATACACAAGCAAACTGGCTCAGAAACCTTAAGTAAGTTTCCCAACAGCACAGTGCAAGTAAATTCAACGGTCAAATTTCAAACCTGTATCTACCTGTTGAGTTATCAAGTTAAGTAGTGGTTATCCATTTTTTTTTTTTTTTGGGAAAAAAAAGAGATGGGACCTTGCTCTATTTGCCCATGCTGGAGTGCAATGACACGATCATGGCTCAGTGCAGCCTCCAACTCCTGGGCTCAAGTGATCCTCTCATCTCGGCTTCCTGAATAGTTGGCATTACAGGTATGCATCATCACACCCAGTTTTTAATTTTTTTTTTTTTTTTTTTTTGTAGAAACAGGGTCTTACTATGTTGCCCAGGCTGGTCTCAAACTCCTGAGTGCAAGCAATCCTCCTGCCTCAGCCTCCCAAAGTGTTGATATTACAGGCATGAGCCACAGCACTTGGCTCTCTCATCCTTTCTTTCTTTAGTAGATTTTCTGTACAGCAGATCTTCAGTGAATCACAGTAAGACAGACAGCAAGAGCTGTGCTTTTAGAGCTTTATTTAATTCTCAAAGTACATTTCTCTGCAGCTACTAAAATCTCATTTTATTTAAAATGTTTTCATTTATTGAAACTATGAGTCATTTGAATTTTTCACTTCCGAAGCATGGATGCAGACAATGATGGTAGTGCCAGTGGCCACAGCAAGAACAGAAATTGTGGTGGTGGCCTAGAGTAGTAACCACACACTGAGCCTGACACCACAGCAAGCTCTGGCAGGTATAACCTAATTTAATCTATACAACAATTCTAAGAGGTAAGTATTGTTATCCTCACTTTACAGTAAATAAAATAATCCTAAGGTTTAGAGAGAGATTTAGACACTTGCTCAAGGTCTCACAGCTAGTAAGTGGCAAGGGTGGGTTTCAAACCAATCTGTCTCCTGAGCTCTCTTTCTCAGTTCCTATATTACATTTCCTAATTTATCATACCTCCATTTGGGGGAGTCTTGTCTAGGTGTGTCTTTACCTGAGAAGCTGGCAGCCCAGGTGATGTTGAGGTTGAAATTTTTGGAGGCATTGATGAACATGTCCAAATCCCTGTTTTGCTGATGAGAGGTACAAATTATTAGAAAATTAATTATAACAGTTTCTAGATTTTAAAATAAAGCAATAATTAAATTTTACTACTCTAAAGGTTCTTAATCACAAATATTTTATGATGTCTTTAGAGAAACACAGCAAAATTTTTAACCAATTTTCCTTAATACAAGCAACATATCCCAATAAAACTTCATCCCCTTCCATAAAAGTATATGTAATTTAATGCTTTCTCAAATACCTAACTGCATGAGAAAGTGCCTTTTTAAAAGGCCCCTATCAGAGCACAGTGATATGCATCTTCTGATCTGTGCTGGGGAATCAGCCTCCTAAGAATTCTCTGGGTAGCTGTTTTCAAATGCCTGAAGTTCACGCCTATCAATAAAACACTTGATCAAGTGCCCTAAATTATATTTATTTATAACTGAAACCCCTGTAATTCTGAACTCATAGATTAGATACAGTGTAAAACTTCTCAAAAACTGGAAAGACTTTTAAAAAGCATATAAAGCTGAAATTTACTAAATTTAAAAAATAATTTTATTATATTCATGATTTGAAAAATATTCTTCTCTTACTAAAAATGTTATTTCAAGAGAAATATGATTGAATATGGTTTCTTAGTTTTGAAAACCTTGTCTACCACTTAGAGATACAGCAGTTCACAGGGCTAATCTAACTTATTTTGATTCTTGTTTTTTTGAGATGGAGTCTTGCTCTATCGCCAGGCTAGAGTACAGTGGCACAATCTTGGCTCACTGCAACCTCCGCTTCCTGAGTTCAAGAGATACTTTCACCTCAGTCTTCTGAGTAGCTGGGATTATAAGCACATGCCACCACATCCAGCTAAGTTTTGTATTTTCAGTAGAGATGGGGTTTCACCACATTGGTTAGGATAGTCTCCATCTCCTGACCTCGTGATCTACCTGCCTTGGCCTCCCAAAGTGCTCAGATTACAGGTGTGAGCCACTGTGTCAGAGCTGATTCTTGGTTTTAATGCTTAATAAAGATATTGCAGAGGAATCTGTTAAGCCAATGGAGGAAGTGAACTGTTGGTGATGTTAGGTAAACTATAACATTAACTTTTAGTTTTCACTGAAATTTCCCTAGTAAATCTCTTAACTGGGGTCAAACAATTATTTTTACAAACTAATTGGTGTTATATTTTTATCTTTGACAGATGAATCCAATTGTGCTGAAATTATTCTTTTTTGTTTGTTTGTTTTGAGATGAAGTCTCGCTCTTGTCCCCCAGGCTGGATTGCAATGGCACAATCTCGGCTCACTGCAACCACCGCCTCCTGGGTTCAAGTGATTCTCCTGCCTCAGCCTGCTGGGATTACAGGCGCCTGCAACCATGCCTGACTATTTTTGTATTTTTAGTAGAGAAGGGGTTTCACCATGTTGGCCAGGCTGGTCTCAAACTCCTGACCTCAGGTGATCCGCTCACCCTGGCTTCCCAAAGTGCTTGGATTACAGGTGTAAGCCACTGCCCTGGCCCCCAAATTTTTAAAAGATCGTAAGAGAGGTTAGAGTAAGATTTTTAAGAGCGTTGTTTTGATTATTTTAATAGCCACAAAATCACAACAATGGAAACATTTCCAAACAGCTACTTTTAAAATATGTTCATTAAACTAGAAGTTTCTCTCACAAAGCATTTACCTTCTCATTTACTGATAAGACCTCACCTTCTTCTTGAAAGGACAGCTCAAATGTTTACTTATTTGTATTTAGTATTTGTTGGCAGCACATAAGTAACAATTACAGTCATCCCTCGGCATACGTGGGTCATTGGTTCCAGGACCCCCGAGCATGCCCAAGTCCACGCATACTCCAGCCTGCAGTCTGCCCATAGAACCCTTGCATATGAAAAGTCCACCCTCCATACACTGAGGTTTCACATCTTGCAAATACTTTATTTTCGTTCCACGTTTGGTTGAAAAAGTCTGCGTATAAGTGGATCCTCACAGTTTTAAACTGTGTTGCTCACGGGTCAACTATACATCTTTCCACAGAAACAATCAACAAACTTGAAATCCTTGTGCTTTCATAAAAGAACATATGCATGTGGCTAACTACTAAGTATTCTGTCATAAGATAAACAGTGAAATCCAGAAAGGCCCAAATATTTTCCTGGTTGCTTCCCACCTGGTTAAGAAGTATTACAAAGATTCTACTATATTTATTTTTTAATCAAATTAATAGCATCAATTACATCCTGAAAGATTTTGAGCACTGCAAACACTTGCTTATGAGGCAGTGGTACTTTTGTTATAATATTCTAAAATCTTTAAGAAAAAAATTCCAGTCAATACAGCCACTCAAATGATATATTAACACCTATAATTTTTCCATAAAATATTTTCATTTAAAGTAATTTATTATTATTACTTAAAAAGCAATTTACTCTTGAGAATGTATCTTTCCTAGTAAACTTTTTCTTAATTTTATCATTGAAATAGAATATTAAAAACAAATCCTACTTTCATTTAATTGTACAGTAAACATGCCACACTATAGACTTTTGTTCTACTTTTAAAATTAAATTTAGCAATGTTTATAGATAACATTTGTTAATAAAGCAATACACTTTGGCTTACTGCCCTATTGTTTTCCATGTATTATTTGCCACATTTATTGTTAATGGAATTTTGTAATGGTAAATGGCTTTGTGTATGTTCATGAGAAGTAAGAAACCTCCAAGAAGTTCCTAAATAATTTATCATCAAGTTTAGCAAAATTTCTTTAAGTACTGAAGTGGGTATTGCATGGCTTTATGTTTCATTGAATAAGCTGTACAGATGCATCTTTGTGCTCTGTATGCTTCAGTTTTAAATGTCACATGGTGTGGGCTTCCTTCTACCACTAGGTAATACCTTAAGGCATGTTGGGCTTCATCATTAATGACAGCAGATAAAAATCCACATTAAACATATATATTTTAACAATTTAAATTATTCCTGGCTAACTTGTTGGACCCAACTAAGCCTTTGCTGTTTTGCCTCCTAATGAAGCTAAGAACTCACTCTAGGAGAAGCATCCCCTCCTTTGCTGTCTGCTTGGGCCTGCATCACTGCCATTTCAATCAGCAGTGTCTTTAAGCCTCTCGTCACTCTTGAGACAGTAAATCCAGGCTCTGGTGTCTGTCCTCTGATGGTGGAGTCCCCTTTCTGTATGAGGCCATGATGGGCTGACAGGCAGAGTAAGTATGTGTGGATTCAACATCAGTCTATGTCTAAGATCCTGGTAAATCTTATTAACACCACTCTTGCCTTTTACGTGGAAAAGAGATAATGAAGATTCTAATATTTCTTTGCTATACTTCTAGAGATATTCTCATGTACTCCAGTCTAGAGAGCACTGCTAACGTAGTACTTCTAACCATAATGATCAAGAAAAAGATCCAAACAAATTCAAAACAAAATAGGAAGACTTAGAAAAAATCTTACTTCATCAGGAGTAGCCACAAAATTAATAGCTGTGTAATAGCGGTCATCTTCCTGGGATAGACTAAAGGTGAACTGATAGTCAATAAGAAGAGTATCTGTGGAAAGAAAGAAATGCATATTTAAAAACTAAAAACACACACAAAAAAAACAGAACAAGTCTTTAGAGATACAGACTGCTGTCCCTATAAATTAAGTAACAAGGAAAGCACTTTAACTCATCTACACCCAGGTTCCTCAAAGAAAATCAAGTCTGTGGGCAGTATCATTTTATTTGGGTTAACCCATCAAACCATTTTAAAGAAATGACCAGTTGTCCAGTTTCAGCATAATATCAAATAACGTCCATAATTATCTGAAAAGGCTATTAAAAGGGTATTCCTATACTCTTTTCCAACTACATGTCTGGTAAGGCCAGGTTTTATCACGTGTTTAACCAAAAAGATGTATTCCAACAGACTGAATGCAGAAGCAGACATGAGATTATGATTGTCTTCTATGAAACCATGGTACTAGCACTGGATTCTAATCATTCTAGGGCTGTATCTGACTGTAGTTTTAATATCTCCATTCCAAATAACTAATAATGTAGTTTTTAATGTGCTTGTTGGCCACTGCAATCTCTTCTTTCATGAAATGTCTTTTCAAATTTTTGCCTGTTTTTAATTGGAATTGTCTTCTTATTCAGTTGTAAGAGTTCTTTCTGTATTCTGGATACAAGCTCTTTATTAAATATATGATGATTTGTCAATATTTTCTCTAGTATGGGCTTTTTGTTTTTTGGATAGTTTTTTCCTATAGTTTTAAATTTTTATAAAGTTTCATTAATCTACATTTTTGTTTATGAATTAGGCTTTTAGAATCATATCTAACAACTTTTCCTCACCCAAGGTCAAGATGTTTTTCTCTTGTTTTCTTTTAGAAGTTTTATATATATATATGATCATATATATATCACCTGTGAATGTGACTTTATATAAATATGTGACTTTATATAAATATATGTTTATATATATGTTTATATATTATATATTATTTATATATAAATATGTAAATATATATATAAAGTCACATTCACAGGTGACTTTAATAAATTATACACACATTAGATAGATAGATAGATAGATAGATAGATAGATAGATAGATAGACAGATAAAGTCACATTCACAGGTTCCAAGTGGACATGAATTTTGAGGGGATGTTATTCAACCAGTACAGCAGGTATATAATTACAATGGATATGCCATAATATTAACTTCTTTTTTCTGGTCTCATACTCTGGTCTACCATGTGGATTCTCCCACAAAAGAAAACACATTTACCCATAAAAACCTGGTCACCTTACCAGGCTCACCTTTCACCCCAAGGTGGTTAACAGAAATCAGTTCCAGACAGAAGGACGAAAACTTCAACTATATTGTAAGCATTCTATTTTTTATCTATATCCTAAAACATGAAATATGATGACCCCAAAGGTTTCAAGAGAACATAAACACGGAAAGGCAGAGATGCATGTCTCTCTGCTCTCTCCTGCTATCTGCTATGAACATATTAACATGAACCCCAACCACAATCAAAACAGCTTAAAATAGTTCTCCTATATGTAGTCAACTTAACAGAGTGTAAACATATCAAGTCAGGGAACACTTCATGGGTGGTTGCTACAGTCTTATAGCACTTACCATTCTCAAACCATGTTAAAGGAAACAATGAAGTTTTACTGAACTACTTTGCTTCTAGAAATAAGAATTGCAAAATGACTTACAATAACATGTTCCTTTGAGAGGGTTTCCCTGATATCGATTTTCTACTTCACATCTGAGGGAAAAAAACAAGACCATTTTTTACTGCTATGTAAAACAGAAACTGAATTCATTTTAAAACCAAACAGATCCTTTTATATAAAGAACAGATAATCTGGAGTCATTATAATTGCATCCTTCACCATAACTCAGCTCAAGTAGTCTCGGAAGAGCATGCATGAATTTTCAATACTGACTGCTCAGCATTTCACATGCCAACTATATGAGGACAACTGACAAGCATTTGCCAAAGCAATGAGAGAAATCTGAATGTAATAAACCTATTTATTATAATGAAAAACACATTTTCAATTTTGTGTGGACTACATATTCTTCAAAAAGTGTAGTCAAAACATTCTTCAAGAACTCATTTCTCAGTTCTTTCCTATGTTCTATGGATAAACTAATTCTGTTCTTTAAACACAAGTGAGAGAAGACTAAATACCAAGAATCACTGCTTTTTTAAACCCTACAACGAGTGTTCACCAGTGTGTAGAAAAAAATATGTTCTACTCAGTAAACAGTTTCCCCATAGATATCATCTATAAACATCAGCAAAACCCAGTCTCCCACTTCATAAAGCCATTTAGGTAAATACAACAGCTATGCACGAAGAGGACAGCGGGGAAGCTGGTGACGGCCTTTCCCAGGCAGGCTAAGATAGGCATGCTGTGTCCCTTCAGCCAGGGTGATGATCAGCACCTGCCTACATCTGTGATCTTGAAGGCACTTGAAAGTCTTACTTGACGTTCCCTCATGTCTTTGTTGTATCAGCTAACTGAGGGCAAGGGTGATTAATTTTTCTCTATCACATTTTTCTGTTTAAAGGAATGTGGACCTAAGGGTTACATTTAATCTTGGATTAGACTTTTCTTCACATATTGGCTTTAGGGCAACATGAAACTAGTAAACGTATATGTAAACTATAAAAGTAGACAGACCCATCCCTGCTGAGTAGCACTATCTATGATGTCTCAATCACTAGCAGCATTATTACTATCGTTCTTTAAGAAATAATGATGTTTGCAGTGTTTTGATACTAAACACTTTCAATCTTTTCTTGAGAATGAGTAAATGTGGATGCATGCGTTTTATGAGTTTTCCCAGTGAGACACTGATTGAGGAACTACCCTTCCTGTTTCAACTTACAAGGACACCAAAAACAATTATTGCTAGTCCCACTATTGACAGATGGGGAGAAGTGATTTGTCTTAAGGGCACCTTGCTCAGCGGAGGCAGCACCAGGTCTGAAACCTTAAATATGCCTGATGCTGCTGCACCTGCATTCTAATGGATGGGAACTCCAAACTCTCTCCAGGAAGATGCCCAACACGCTTCACCAAGGAAAATGCTAAGTAATGGGAGATGTTAAAGGCAAGAGGATTATTTCCACAATCAGACAACCAAACGCCAAATAAATGCCATCACCACAACACTAGCTCTTCCAACTCTTTGGGAAAGGGTATAATCTCCTGACATGACAAAAATCAAATAGCTGCTGAAGTTAAAATGACTAATCCAAATGAACAACCCAGGAAATGTCAGTATCACTCAAACAAAAATGTGAATTTAAGAGCTATTAAGAAATTGCTGCTAACCCAATGACCTCCTCAGTATGGGGGTTGACCTGTCTGAAGTAGAATGGGTAAAATTTCAAACTAATCAACCCAGGGATCCCTTAGAAATCACAGCAACAAGAGACAGGGAAGGGGATGGCTCTCAGGGTGGGGTTCAGGCAGCTGCACAGCCTTTTGGTCCTCCCTGGTGGTACAGGGAGCGTGGTACTCACAGCTGGCACTCGTCCCCCTTGACGCCCTTGGTGGTGCAGAAGCACTTGCCCGTGTTGGTGTTGCACAGTGACGCATGACCATTGCACTTGCATGCTGCAGAGAAGGAAAAGGAATAGAGGTCACAACTGCCTTAAAGGATTCCAACTACTGGAGACTGTTTCCAAAATAAGTGATGTTTTCTGAAGTGAGTTCAGTAGGAAAGACAGATTAAAGTAAGAGCATTCAGTGGGTAAGATTCATGACTTTTCAGTTAATGATAAAGTATAGGTAACATTAAAGGAACCAAAGTCAAAGGACAGGAGGAAAGTGAATGCTGGTTCCCACTGCCTTCTGAAGCAATCACTATTTTGATCTCTTCAATAGACTTTCTCACTGCTATGATTCTTTCATTCATTCTATAACATTTGTGAAGCATCTCTAGAGTGCCAGGTGCTGGGCATGGGGACACAAACAGAGCTGCTGCCCCCAAGAAGGTGCTCTGGAGGTGACTGTCCTCTGAGGGAGGGCTGGTCTTGGCTAAGGTGCCTTCTCCACGATGGTCACATTTGGAATCACTGCAGGGCTCAGAACCAGGATCTAATGCCAAGGTCAGCGCTTTAGGGGCCCTCAGGATGTGCCACCTTTGCTTCACCTTCTCCTTTGCCTTTAGAGAAAACAGCTCTTCCCATTTCCCTCCTCCAGCCATCTCACTATCTCTCCTTTTATCATCCAACATAATATAAGGTGTGATAAATATTATACTCCAGTTGAAAAAAGTGAAAGCCTTTTTGCTCAACACCTTTTCACTTTATACCCTATTTGGTTGGTGAATAAATTAAAGGCATTCAGCTTAAAAATAAATCCTTTGGGGGGAAAAAATCACCCAAAGAAAACTCTAAAACAGAATAGTGCAGATATTAAGAGAATGGATGCTGAAGTCAGAATCATAAGTGTTTGAGTCTTGGCTCTGTTGAGTCTGGGGGAAGGTGTGTAGTGTATTACTGAAAAGCAAAGACCTTAAGTCCATCTGCCTGGGTTTGAATCCAGCATCCTTTACTTGGCTCTTCCATCAATCTGGGCATGCTACTTAACCTTTCTGAGTTTCAGCTTCCTTGTGGATATGATGAGGATAACAACAGTACCCATCTTATAGGGGTTTTGTGATGATATGTGTATGATGTCTCAAACACAGTAAGCATTTAAGAAATCATGGCTACTAACCTTACCTAAAGACTACAGAATTTTAAGAAGAAAACATCAAAGACTTAGTGCCGTTTACAGTATTCTAAACACCACACTTTCTATTGTAGATTAGTACTCTGAAAAATAAGGCAAACTTTAAGTTCTATACAATTGTACTCAGGCCCTGTAGATCTCACAGAGGAAAATGTGATGCTTCCAGTTGGCAGCTGCAGATGTGGAGATAATGGCATTTGGAAGTACAACTAGCCCAGTAGTTAAGGTCAGCATGGACTGTACATGGTTCTCATCTTGTCCATACCTCGCTGGGCACTTTAATCTTGGGGATAATAAAAGCACCTGTATCTTTAGAAGGCCCCTAAAGCACTGACCTTGGCACTAGATCCTGGTTCTGAGCCCTGCGGTGATTCCAAATGTGGCCATTGTGGAGAAGGCACCTCAGCCAAGACCAGCCCTCCCTCAGAGAACAGTCACCTCCAGAGCGCCTCTCTGGGGGCAGTAGCTCTGTCTGTGTCCCCACACCCAGCACCTGGCACTCTAGAGATGCTTCACAAATATTTAATGATACACCTGTACAATGCCTTGTACTCTCTTACCACTCTGTTAAGTACTCTGGTTACTGTCTAATGGATAAAGTCTATTCACAAAGAGTGGGGAAAATATTTTTACCGAGTATCTTTTAATTTGAGCAAGAACTTTTACTTAGGAGTAGTGGGAATGGCATTAGAAGGGTAATAAGAATTGCTCACATCTACTGAGTGTTGACTAGTGTCCTGCAGAACATGTGTCATGTACTGCTCTGACTGCTTTCATCTCAACAACCACCCCATTATTATGAGGAAGCTGAACTGCAGAGAGAGTAAGAGACATACGGCTAGAATACTGCCTCTTTCCTGGCTGGTCCTGGATCAGATTCTGAAGGACCATGCCAAAGAGTTTGGAGTTGGGATCTGGGGAGTAGGTAGAGAGTTCCCTATGTTATTTATTTTTCTTGCTCAGAACTTCGAACGGTCTTTCAACTACAGGACTCATTATGTTTTTTAGTTGGAAATTAGAATAAAAAAAGCAGTTCACTGGTATCACTTGTCAAAATTTTTGTTCCCATAATAAAATGTTCTGTTGCTTACAGGCTTCTATTTGACATAATTGGGGAAACACAGGACTATTTTTTTTTTTTTTTGAGACTGAGTCTCACTCTGTTGCCCAAGCTGGAGTGCAGTGGTGTGATCTTGGCTCACTGCAACCTCCACCTCCCAGGTTCAAGCAATTCTCACGTCTCAGCCTCCCAAGTATCTGGGATTACAGGCACCTGCCACCACGCCCAGCTACCTTTCGTATTTTTAGTAGAGATGGGGTTTCACCATACAGGCCAGGCTGGTCTCAAACTCCTGACCTCAAGTGATCCACCCACCTTGGCCTCCCAAAGTGCTGGGATTATAGGCATGAGTCCCTGTGCCTGACCAACACAGGACTATTTTCTTTTTTTGAGATGGAATCTCACCGTATCACCCAGGCTGGAGTGCAATGGCGCTATCTCAGCTCACTGCAACCTCCTCCTTGAACATTGGACTAGACTACTTAAATCTTTAAAATACACTGGAAGTATTGAGGAGTCTGTCTCCTGGTTAAAAAGCCTGTGTATGGTTTTTCAGGCCTGACCATAGGCAATGACACAGGCTTTACCCAGCTGCCCCGGAGGAAGGCTGCCCTCCCCATGGCATACCTGAGGCAGGGCCTGAGTGTGGGCTCTGAGAGTTGCAGTCAAAGACTCAGGCCCACATCATGAGTCACGCTCCTTCACATATTTATATTCCTAGCTCTGGAGCCTTTATTCCTAGGCTTCTTAGCTGAGGCCTTGGGCTGAGGTCTTCTTCAGGCCCCAAGGCCTCTTTATGGGGGGAGGAGGGGGAATTCGGAAGACACTTTCCCAACTCTGACTCCAACTCAGGACTTTCCCACTCCTAGCCCTTATGCCTTGCCCTCCCCACAACCTTAGGCTCCATATACTGCTGGAACCTTTTGTCCGGGGCTCTCTCCTCAGTGAGATGAACCCCAAGACCCCCATGTCTGAGCTGATCCCTCTGATTATTTACCTGTCCCTGTTCAACGGGGGAAAAGGGAACAGAGGAAGTTGGCACTTTCTCTGGCTTTGGCCCCTTGCTTATACCACTGCAGAATGTGGTCAAAGGCTTAACTCTAATATTTTTGGCTTGTTGCTTTAACCAGCTACTCTGAAACCTTGGTTCTTTCTTCCAGCTCAGCTGAGCTTCTGACCAGTATGACTTAATAAGAAATGTGGTATCCAAAACAGAATGGCTTTTCTCTCGTAGATATTCAAGTCAAATAGAAGTTTTGTGTTCCACACCGATTTGCCACAAGTAACCCTTTTTGACTTACGTTGACATTTCCCTCCATTGGTAGGATCACCATAGAAGCCAGATATGCAGGTCTCACAGTGCTTGCCCGTGGTCAGGTTCTCACACTTCTCACAGATGCTCTGATTGATGCACTTACTGTGGCCATTGCATTGGCAAGCTAGAAGAAAAAGAGTTTCCAGGGGTCTGTCCCATAGAACTGCACAGAGTAAGTTCACTAAGATTTATCCGCAACTATCTCTGTAGTTATCTTTGATAAATCACCAAAACTGGCCCACTAAAAACTAGTTTGAGAAATGAGATAAAAATATCAAAAATGAGCTAGTCCAGGAAAATTGAAATGTATCACAGCAAGGTGAAAGCCCATAGTGATATTAAAAAATGTTTGTTGTTATTTATTGTAAAAAATAACATATGCTCATAATATATTTAAAAAATAGAAGAATGGAGAAAGATCGTATACAATCCAACCACCCAGAGACCACTGTTCACATTTGATATATTTTCTTCTGGTATTTTTCTATATAGTGTTACACAATTATGTGCATATTAATATTCACTTTTCTCTTTTAACTTAGATGACAATTATTTTACATTAATTATAAACAAAACTTTAAATGACAGAATGATTTTGATGAATCTTAACAGTTATTCAACCATTCCCTTATAACATTTAGTTTGCTTTACACTTTTCATTATTAGAAAAATAACCATCTTTACAGATAAACATTTCCACAAGTGGGATTACTAAGACTTCTAATGGACATAGGACTTTACAACTAGAAAGGTATGTGAAGCTTGGACCTCTGAGGACTACTCAGGACGGCTGCACAGGCATATTTTGGATGATCATCAGTTGTTATATACACTGCAGGTATTTTTTCCCAGTCTGTCTCTTGCCTTTTACCTTTGTTTACAGTGGCCTTTCCCTTACAAAGTCCTCACAAAGAGCCCTGTTGTCAATGGCACTGTCTGACAGGCTCTTAAGAGTTCTTGCCCGCTAATCTCTGAGGAGTCTTTGCACCTGCCCAGCCTCTCCCAGTTGTTCTAGAAGCCCACAGATACACTGCTGAGTGGTCACTTCAAGTCCAAATCAAAGGATAATTTCTCAGAATTGGTTTCTTAGGAACCCACCACCACTCCCAGCAGGTCCAGGTCAGGCCTTGGTCAATTCCTTCTTACACCAACCATTAAGAGGAAGAGAAAGGGCAAAGGGGAGGGAGCTATATATATACAATGCAGCTTTCAAGGTTTTATTCTTCATAAACAGGCAGCGAAACACTTGAATTTGGATATGCAAGGCATCTTACCTGGACAGTGAATGAAAGACCAGTTGTATCTGCTGTCCTCCAGACACATGCTGGAATTGAGCAGGGGCTGTGGATAGAAATTTCCTGTAGGGGCTTGCGAAGGCATCTTCACTGGTCCTTTGTAGGAACCTTCTATGCATTTTCCTTTGCCAGTATTGCTAGGATCAGTACACCAGCCACAGCCTGGTTGCTCCAAGCAATGACTACAGGTACAGTAGCCTGAACAATTTTCAGCTATTAAAAAAAAAAGTTGCAATTGACTATCACAGGTAGATCTGAATTCACTGTATTTAAATTACATTTTTCTTCAACAGACTATTCAACTGGCATGAGTCAAAAATCCTATTCTGTCTTGATTATTTAAGAGATAACGAATGAATTTAAAGAGCCCAGTACTTTGCCCAATACATAACAGAGACTACCCCTCCTCTTCTCTCAATCCCAGGATGCTGAAGGCAAAAGAGACCTGAGAGGTTATCTACTGGAAAGCATTTACTTTCCAATAATTAGGAAATTCAGATATGGAGATATTACATGGACTGAGCAATATGACACTGAAGTTAGGGAAGTTATTTCTGTACTCTGTGATCTACCTGACATTTATTTACTGTGTCAATGTGCCCGATTCTGTATGAAGGGTCTTGTCAGGCAGCAATGTCTTGATGGCAATCTCTGGACAGGTTTGAGCAGAGGTTATGTCCAGTTTTATTTCTAAAATGTTCAGAGGCTGAGAGCATTGCCCCATGGCAGAGTTGTTGCCTACAAAGAGGGCATGTATGAGTGCCGAGGGCTCCCTTTTTCACTTACGGGGGCAGCTGCTCATCGTATACCACTCCATACACTGGCCGAAAGGGAAGGAGGCCACGTAGGCATTGGAGTCCACACATTGCTTCATGTTGCTGCACCACATGCACTCAGAGCTGCCACTGGTGCACTCTCCACACGCTGTCCTCAAGGCACATGGCGTCCGGCACTGCTTGGCACTGTGGTTTGCTGGGAATGAAACCCAAGAGAGACACTTAGAGCTCCCAGCATGTCTGCTAAGGTCAAAGACTTTTCTTTTTTTGAGACAGAGTCTCACTCTGTCACCGAGGCTAAAGTGCAGTGCTGTGATCTTAGCTCACTGTAACCCCCGCCTCCCAGGTTCAAGTGATTCTCCTGCCTCAGCCTCTCGAGTAGCTGAGACTACAGGCACATGCTGCCATGCCTGGCTACTTTTTTGTATTTTTAGTAGAGACAGAGTTTCACCGTGTTAGCCAGGACAGTCTCGATCTCCTGACCTTGTGATCCACCCGCCTCAGCCTCCCAAAGCGCTAGGATTACAGGTGGAGCCACCGCACCAGCCAAGACTTTTCAAATGTGGGTGATGATCCATTAGTATGCCATGAAATCAATTAAGTGAAAGAAAATAGAAAACAATAAAAGTAATCCGGTACTGTTTAGTCAAGTGCATTTATACACTTGTGGAAAAAATGAATTTTTTTAGAGCATTAAAGACAAAGATGAGGAAACACTGAATCTTTCCATAAAAGTAGGGCTGTAAGCCCTTAGAATTTGGGGACTCAGGATGAACTTTAGGGGTTTTACAATCCACTTGAATATGTAAAATCTTATGTTTGCAATTGTGGAGGGAAGAAGGATCCTGGCATTCACTAAATTCACCAAAGTATTCAGAATTCCGATAGCCTCTGGGCAGCTCCCCTAGAGAAGTTTAGAAATCATATTTTAAGGTGACTTCTACGATGGTATGAATTCTATTCTACAGCTCTGTATTCCTCAGACAAATTACTTTCCCAAAACTGGACACAATGCAAATGGAGTCGAGCCTCCTAAAAT
Organism: Cacajao melanocephalus; assembly: GCA_963573385.1. NCBI lineage: Eukaryota > Metazoa > Chordata > Mammalia > Primates > Pitheciidae > Cacajao > Cacajao melanocephalus. The sequence goes on from CAUYLG010050357.1 coordinate 50,577, forward strand.
AACCCACAATTCCACCAACTGCTTGTGAGTCCCTCTGCAGGAGGAGGAGGCTCATTTTGGGTTGTCTACATTCTGCAGCGGCTACCCTGGCCTGCCACTAGTTAGCTGAAATGTAGTCCAGAGAGACTGAATGCTGTGAAACTACTCCAAGTGTCTGTCTGCTCAGTACTCTCCCACAGCTCTCACGCAGTTCTGGGTTGCTTCCAACCTTGGTCACAGAACTGCCCTCATCATTTTTCTCCCTGTTGACACTATCTTTCTGAACACTGTCCCTGTAGTGACTTGCTTGCTTTACTAATCTTTTCTTTTTATTTTCCTGTTTTTATTTTTTCTTCCATAGCATTTTTCTGCCAACACCAATAAATTTGCCTTTCAGAGCAATTCTCAATACTTTTTCTGGTCAATAAACCTATCCGTCTCATTGTTAATTAGAATATTAGTTTCTTTGAGTAGTGTTAGTTATTTTTGGTTTTGTTTATAATTAAAACTATTCAGAGTCCCAGAATATTTCCTTCTTCTTCCAAAATCTGGGTTAAACTCTGTTTTGCATGATTGAAATGAATATTTCATCTGTTTTCTGACTACTTTCACACATCTCAACAATGACCTATGGCTCCTATGGTTTCTCTCATGATAAACTCTGAATAGCACCTAATTCACCCATGAACTTACCAGGCCTTTCACAGATGCTACCATTGAGTGGGTTGATGCAGGTTGCAGCCTTCAATCCCTGAATACTGGGTTCTGATAAAATTCCACAAAATCCAGCATCACTGGGCTCAGATGGCATCCACTGTAGTAAACTATTTGTAAATGGAGACATATCTTCCCAGCACCAGTAGGACACATTGATCTTCCGAAGGCCAACCCATGGGGTTAAGGTGAGCTTGGACTAAAGGCAAAAGAGACACAACTATGAATACAACTGACATCTTTTTTACTTATTTATTTTAATTCTGGAGATGGAGTCTTGCCATGTTGCCCTGGCTGGTCTCAAACTGAGTTCAAGCAATCCTCCCACCTCGGCCTCCCAAAGTGTTGCGATTACAGGCATGAGCCACCATGCATGGCCTGAATACAACCAACATCTTGACCAAAACAAGCTTCTAGATAAAAACCACCAAGTATACCCCACAGACACAGGAAAACCTCTCTATCCCTTGACTCAGCCATGGTAGATTAGGATAGATCATCACTTCAATATGGCCATTTTATAAAGGATAAAAATGTAGCTCAGAGAAGATAATATACCAAAAAATTCACAGAAATTATAGCAAAGCAATAATCAAGTTCTGAAATGTTGATATCCTATGAGAAATGCTATGAGGCTATCCCCAAACACAGGCTGAGGATCCCTAATCCGAAATCCAAAACCCTCCAAAATCTAAAACTTTTTGAGTGCCAACATGATGCTGACGGAAAATGTTCATCAGAACACTTTGGATTTCCAGATTAGGGATGCTGAACTGGTTAGTATAATGAAAATATTCAAAAATTTAAAACACTCCTTGTCCCAAGCATTTTAGATTAAGGATATTCAACTTATACCACACTTGCTTTATCCATTCAACCACCCTGGCACTGGATTTTATAGGGAATAATGGGACAGTGACATCTGGGATAATCTGTCTTCTGCTTTCCTGAAATTTCCTTCTCATTGCAATTTTTAAAAAGTTTTAAAAATCAAAATATAAAGTTTAGCCCAGGAATGATAAGTATTCCTAATTTTGGTAGTTATAAAATAAAAGATATACTGTATCTCCCCCACTCTTTGTTTTCTTTTGAGACAGGGTCTTGCTCTGTTGCCCGTGCTGGAGTGCAATGACATGATCATGGCTCACTGCAGCCTCAAACCCCTGGATTCAAGCAACCCTCTTGCCTCAGCCTCCCAAGTAGCTGGAACTACAGGCATGTGCCACCATGCCTGGCTAATTTTTTTAAAAAGCTTTTTGTAGAGATGGGGTCTCCCTATGTTGCCCAGGCTAGTCTTGAACTCCTGGGCTGAAGCAATCCTCCTGTCTTGGCCTCCCAAAGTGCTGGCATTATAGGCATAAGCCACCACACCTGGCCTATTTCCATTTTTGAGAGGAAAACATATACATGCCTAATAGAAGACCTAAAAAAAATAAATTTCAAAAGAAAGAAAGAAAATTAAAATTACTTTTTAAAGGCCTTTCAATAATTTTTTTGCCTTCATGATAAAATCCAAATCCATTACTATTGTAGCCACACCCTCTCAGGGTCTGGCCTTGGTCCGTTCTTGAGGCCCAGCTATAACAATCCCATCCCATCCAGCCTGCAGCCAGCCACACAAACCTACCCGCAGCTCACTCAAAGAGCCATTCCCTTAATCACCTTCCTCTACATCTCACACATTGAGGCACTAATTAATGCACAGGAAGCCGATCCCTCTTTGACATCCTACTTCACTCCTTCTCACCTTCAGGGATCACCTTCTTACAGCTTCCTACCAGCCAGTAACTGTCCTAAAGGCTAGGCTGGGTGCCGCTGCCTTTTTTTCCATAAAAATCTGGGCTGTACTGACTGGGTACATCTAGTGGTATAGCTGTGGAAGGACATTACACTTCAGTTGTCTCTCATCTGTCAGTCTTGTCATTAAGACTGTGAATTTCTGTTTCATATATGTGGCCACAGCAGATTAGAATACCCAGAAACATTCAGAATTAGAAAAACCTAAGGAAGAGAGAAAAAGGTACTAGAAGTATATCTGTGGCCACCTGGTTGAACCTTTCTAACCTCTGTGGACTCAAGAGTCATTGTTAGAGATGCCAGGGTAATGAGCAAAGCTGGACGCCAAACATTTTCTGAGAGAATGAATGACTATAGGAAAGGTCAGCTGCCAGCCAAGGATGGAATGCTGAAAGAGACCCACATTTGGAGGTGGGAAGAGAAACAACAGAGACAGTCTCCAGTGGAGATTCCGAAATCTGAAAAAGCTATCTAAATATTATGAAATACCAAGTGTGCTCACAGTAGCCTGAGGTAAACACACTAAGAACGCATCATCAATGTTTAAATGTCCATACCCTATTCCACACCCTATCAAATTCACACTGAAGAAAGGGACTAATTGGAGAAAAGTAAATACAGGGCACCTCCTACCAGTCTCAGAATGGCCCTATAGGCAGCACACAGAGGCCAACGCAGCCAAGACCCAGGCCACACTTCCATACCTTCACATGAAGAAGGCTGTACCCAAGGAAGTATGCCCTCAACTCCTCCCTGCTTGACAAGAACATTTACACTAAACATTTCTGTACCACAGCTGACACTGCTAAAGGAGCTTTGTTCTATGAGTACACTCAACTGAAGGTAGAATCACAGTTTATGACTCCGGACTAAAAATGACAAAATGTGATCATGGAATATCGACTATAAGCCGCCTGAGAGCACCAGGTGGACAGGAAGAGAACCTGAGCCTTTCTGAGCTCAGAAACTCTTGACACGAAGGTGCTCTCTTGTTCTGAGATGGCTGAGCTATTAAAAACCCGAGATGCACATTTCTTAGTGGTAATTATACAGTATTATGCACTATTATAATATCTTAACTCCAAGGAACTCAGGTGGCTTAATCCAACCTAGCTAATTAGCAGTGACCTCTCCTTCTCCCCTAGGAGAATCAAGGTAAAACAGGTATGAAATCATCTACTGATGTTACCAGAGTATGTGCACATGTTACAATTCATCCCCCATATAATTATTCACAGATCTTATATATACAAAGTATTAAAAACTTCCAGATAAACAAGGCATTAGAGGAAGAGACTCTGACAGCGCAGCCCCACAGTCCCTCAGGCTGTGTTTGCCGGCACTCTTCCTCTCGCCGAGCACATCACACATGTCCACAGCCTTCCACATGCAAGCTGCAGTCATGCCCTTGGTAGAAAGGTGGATATCAGACACTTAAATTTGAGGATTTTAACTCACCATGCTCTGAGATGACTGCATTATTCGCAGCTGTTTAAGAACAAATTCTACCTTCTTCTGGGTTGTAAGAGAAGCCAAAAAGGCATTGTGGTTCCTACAGAACAGTTTAGCATTGTCATAATTCTCCTTGGCAGTAGTAATTTTCAAACACGAGTTTCCAACCAAATGCCAGCCAATGCCACAGATATTTTCTTTCATTAAGGGGAGAAGAGAAAAAAAGAAAGTTTTAGAAATCAGACAAAACTACTATATTATTAGTTTAAATTATTGAATACCAAAATGGCCTTTCTAATTTAAATTCCAGGCACTTCAATAAGATGTGGGAGCCTCTGACACATTATTAAGGACCAAATGCAGAATACAAGAATTTAAAAATGTTTACTAGTCATAGCTCCTGTATCCTAAAAAGCACTGAGGTCACTTCTCCTGTATCTTGGAGGAAAATACCAGTTTGGTGCCAGTATTAGACTGGTATACTAACTTCCTTCTGAAGAAAAATTAGAAAACTAAAATCCTAAATGAAGAGCAGACAAATGAATATGCATACTGGAAGGCTCAGGTAAAAACTGCAAGAATGGAAATGAATTGAGGAATTAATAAATCTATAGTCTCCAAAAGCTGTACTGTTTTCATATCATCAGGTGGAAGGTACAATCAAGTGTACAAAGCATCCCAAAAGCGAGGTAAGATGGTCCTTTTTGGGACACAACCCAAGTGATATGGCTATAGCATACAAGGCAAGCTTGTAATCTGCCACCTGTAATCATCCTGAACTTACACAAGGTACTGCACAGAAGCTGTGAATGCTTCCTGGAAGACAGTAAAAGAACAAAGCAACTTCATCAGAACCAAAGTACCTTGGAGACATCAACAACGCTCATTAACAGTAACAGACACAGAGATAAATGAAAGGTAGCATGGGAAAGAGATTATCTAGGAACAGACAAAGACTTGCTCCTCACAGTGTAGCACTATCGACTAGATAAATTGCACACTCTCGGCCCCCACCCCACACTTGCACCAGAATATGCCTTTTAGCAAGATTCCCAGGTGTTTTCCTACACATTAAAGTTTAAGACACACGGAGATAAACAGAAAGAGTCCCACTCCACAAGCTGAATCAAAAACTTCCAAGGGACATGCAAAAAGGGCTTAGTCCAAGCCAACTTCCCTGAACATGCTCAGATGTTGTGCAGAGTCAAGGAAGTTCCCCTTCCTGGATCATCCCGGTTGAACAAATACATCGCAGTGGTTTGGTCATGGCTGGGTGGTCTCAGGCCCTGAACTCATTATCCTGAACCTCAGAAGTAGCATATGCTGAGGTTTTCAGGGGCTGGAGATCACCCCAAAAAGGTGCTGCTGACGGAAGTATCTATCCTGTCCTTCTCAGAGGAGGCCCATAAGCAGGTGCCAACAACCAAATCCCAGTGGTTAATAAGAAGTACTCTCCATCAAGTGCTCAGCAGACTGGCTGCTGAGACATTGTGTTCTAGTCCCAGGTTATCAAAGGTGGATGGGGAAGAGGCAAGGAGCCAGCTCAGTGATACAAAACCAAGCTGTCACTCAATTCTCCAGAGCAGTGAATGATGTTTCACTTTATTTCAAAGGACAATAAGAGCAAATACTTAAGAACTGTATTTTAGTTAAAAACAAAAAACCTCATCATACTGGTGTGGGGGATGAATGGACAGAATTAGCTTTTCCCCTTTGGTAGGTTCAACCTAGGCTGCACAGTGTTGGGGGAAGTGGGGTGAAGTCTTGGACCCACACACACCAAGATGACCCTGCAAGGCCTACCAGGCAGGGCAATGCACTCCTGATTCCGGGGCTCCCACTGGCAGTTCTGGTCCAGGGCACAGCTCCTGCAGCTGGTCTTCTTGTTACAGTAGTACATGGGGTTATCCTTGGGGCAATTCTCATACTTGGAAATGGAGATCTAGAACACAGTGGACAAAAGCTTTTCTCTTGTATCCACAAAGAGAACTTATGGTGAGGACCAATAGGATACTATAGACAACGAAATCTAATTGAGGAAGCAACCGCAAATTAATAGACAGATAGATAAATAAGTAAATAAGATGCAGCAGCTCTGCAGTGGGAACAGTGCAATGAAATGTTCTGCTCAAGGACATGTTTTTAACTGGCAAGGAAGCAGCCCACTCTTTTAAATACCATACCTCAACCTGGTCACCTGTAAAATAATAATGTTGAACTTGCTATTTTCAAATGCTCCCTCGAAAAGTCAGAAAGTTTTCTATTTTAAGAACTGCATGAGACTGACAGAAAAAGTCTTAAAAGCTGTCAAAAACTATAAAAGCCTGGGTCATCTTATAACTTCAATTTAAAAATCTATATAGGATGAGCAGTGAAATTATGCCAAACCAAGATATAAGACAAGGAGATTTTGCAGTGTGTCATTTCCACAGTTCAACATGGGCCGCTGTATCTCTGACTCACTCTCAGTCTCAAGCCCTAACTTGCTACCAAAACCTAGCACTGGTAAAGTGAGGTCACTATTAGATGCCTCAAACCAAGGATCCAGTACTTAGTCACAGCCATGCCCAGGGACAACAGTCTCACCTTCTTCTAAAACACAACACACAAATCCCCAGGGCTAGTAGAACTCTTGCAATTAAGATGTATGGAGCATCTCTTCCTAAAGGAAAACCTCAGGGATAATAAAATCCAAATCTAAACTTACTTGAAAAATAACTCTGGGCCATTATTTATATCATATACACTATAAAAGCTAAACCTATGACAAATTAGGATGTTTCTGAAATCTTTAAGGAACAGTCTCTGACCTGGCCTTCCGTGCAACTGTGGTTCCTAGGGACACAATGGTCATTGCACCAGTGGCAGTCATTGGTGTTGGCTGTGCAGCTGTAACAATCCGTGTGCTGGTCACATCTGTCATGGTCAAGAGCTATAAAGAAAAGAAAATCTCATCAACTTGGACAGCTTCAGTTGAGCACAATCAGAGACTGAAGTCAAAAAAATTGTAACAATCATTAAGAAGTAAAATAAACAGTGAAATTGGCAGGAAAATATATTTGGTATGTTCTGGTTAAAATAATATTTAGAAATAGACAATCTAAAGAAATAGTTTTGTACCCAAAAAAAAAGAAGTACACAGAAAGTAAAAATAAGAATAGGTTAATTTATCAACTATAAGATATAATGAAAGTAAATTCTGGTTCTTTGAATACTTTTCTTTCCAAAAAAAAAAAACCAACTAGTAATAGAATGAACATCAAAACAGCCCAGGAGCCAAAATACTGTAGGAGACCAAGTCATTCCTCCTAGTTATAAATGCAAGGCTAATTTGGGCACAGGAATGAAAGCTGCTTCTATCCATCGCAACTCTCAAGTTAACTGCAACACAAATTCTACTAATAAGAAATCCAGCCAACATACTTTAAATTAATTGATGTAAATAAATATCTTATAGAGAAAACATTCTTACTTTTAAAGAATTTTCTGGCCATGCACAGTAGCTCATTCCTGTAATCCCAACACTTTGGGAGGCCGAGGTGGGCGGATCACCTGAGGTCAGGAGTTCAAGACCAGCCTGGTCAACATGGTGAAACTCCCGTCTCTACTAAAAATACAAAAATTAGCTGGGTTTGGTGGCAGGTGACTGTAATCTCAGCTATTCAGGGATTACAGGCTGAGGCACGAGAATCACTTGAACCTGGGAGGCAGAGGTTGTAGTGGGCTGAGATTGCACTGCTGTACTTCAGCCTGAGCAACAGAGTGAGACTCTGTCTCAAAATAAAATAAAATAAAATAGAACTTTTTAATACATCACTTCACTGTATTGTATTGTTCTCTATGTCACAGCAATATAGGACAGGAAGCAAAGCAGGCAGAAGGAAGAAACCAGCTTGGAAACCATGAGGGGAGGTTCCAGAAGAGGGATCACTGCCCATCCTCAGTAACTGTCTTGATATGTATCCAACTAGAGAAGCTAGACAAAAATACTTTGCAAGGACAGCAGCTCTCCTTCTCTCCACCAAAACAATTTACTTCAACATGGCTTTTCTGGGCTGACTCTCCTAATTTCATCCTTAATGTTAGATCTGTATCCAGTATAGTAGCCAGTAGTCACAAATGTTTTTTAAATTAAAATTAAATTAAATTAAAAATTCAGTTCCTCAGTCACACTAGCTACATTACGAGTATTTGATAGCCCCATGTGGATAGTGGCTACAATATTGGGACAGTCCAGACACAGAACATTTCCATCATCAAAAATAAAGTTCTGCCAGATGGCACTGCCTCAGAGCAACTGCAGCCAGGATCTGGAGTCAGTAGGCAAAGCCTATGCAATGCCAAGAAAGTTATGACTCCATCATTCACAGACCTTCTAGGAGCCATATGGCATGTTCCCATCCGAGATGTTTATAAACCAATTTTCTAATATCCAGAAATGCTTTGTACAAGTTTTAAGTGAATAATTTTGGATAATAAGGAGAACACAAAAAGTGTACAAATGCTAAGTTCCTTCATAATTCAGATAAAATGAGGTCTCAAATTCATTAAAATCTAAGTAGAGAAAAAAACATACTTCTTTTGGAAAAACATTCTGATTTAAACTTTTCTTCTTGTTCATCAGTTGCCAGCTCCCATGAGATACACTGAGACGACCCTGTGTCCCACACACACCGGATACCAGGTCCTGCTGCTAAACAAGCGGCTTCACTCCGGTGTGCATCACACTGTTCCAAGGTGAATACCAGGATGTCACTGAGGAGGAGACTATTGAAACCACCAAACACAAACATGGTGCTAAGAGGAAAAAGGGAGAGAAGAAATTTACCAGAGACTTATAACAATTGCACGCTATACTTTTTTCTTTTTTTTAAGAGACAGGGTCTTACTCTTTTGCCCAGGCTGGTCTCAAACTCCTGGGCTCAAGAGATCCTCTCGCCTCAGCCTCCCAAGTAGCTGGAACTACAGGAACACACCACCACATCCAGCTACCACGATATACTTTTTAAAGACAATCTTCAAACAAATCGTACATAAATTATCTTTCAAGGTCTTAAAAACCATTCTTATTCCCTTCCTTTCCAAATTCCATCCTTTCATCCTGGCCTATAATCACCCAGAATAGTTCCAGTAAGCTGCGTACTCTTCACAGCTACTGTATTAAAAAGTTCTCATGATAGCTTGGTGACTTCTAACCATGAGTTCCTGGAAAATTTTAGTGTCAGAATATGCTAACATCTCTTAATGCTAAACAGCAATTTCATATCTTCATTTTTTAAATATTAAAAATAAAAATGTACCAATTTAAAGCACAGCTAAAAGCCTCTGTAATTAAAGCTGTGTTGTACTGGTTCATGAATGAGCCCAATCATAAACAGATAAAAGCACACACATGTACATATGGGTACACAGTAAAAGTGTCATCTTAAATGAGTGGGAAAAGATGGTCTTTTCACTAAATGGTATCAATATTAAACACATGGGATAAAACTGAATCTATTCCTCTATATACCAGGATAAAGTCCCTATGGATCAGAGCACCTTCTGAAAAAAAGAAACCATACAAGCACTAGAAGAATGGATGAATTTCTCTATAACCTGAGAGTGGAAAAAAAAATGACTTAAAATCCAAAAGGTAGAGAAAAAAAGATTGAAAAATCTGGTTATATGAATTAAAAAGACTTTTTACATGAAAATAATGCTATATGCAAAGTAAAAAAACAAATGATATGCACTGAAAAAAAGATTTACAACTTATATCATAGGAAAAGAACTATCCCTAACATAGAGGGGGGCTTTAGCCAGTCTGCAGGCAAAAAATGCAAATGACCTTAAACATATAAGATGTTCTAATTTCAGTGTAAGAAAAATGCAAATTAAAAATATACTAAGGTAGCATTTCTCACCTATAAGACTAGCAAATAAAAAAAAAATCACAAAAATTTGACAATATATGGATTGGTGAGACTGTGGGGCAACAGGTACTCTCAGATACTACTACTGGGCATGTAAAATGGTGCAGCCTATGGGGGGATTTGGCAAGCTCTAACAAAACTATGCACTTGCTTTTTGAATCTGAAATCACATTTCTAGAAGTCTATCACAAAGATAGAATACCAAAAATATAAAAAGAAATACACATGAGGCTATTCACTACAGCATTAACCCATTTATGCTGGAGGGTAAATTTTTTTGTGAAAACTCAGATCTTGGTGATGATCTTGAGCAGTCATCACACCACAAGCTTAGTGTTCCGATAATGGAACACTAGTCATAAATGGGTTAATGATAATAGCAAAAGACTCAAACAGCCCCAAATGTCCATCAATTGGGGATACGATAAACTATAGTACATCCGCATAATGAAATATTAGGCAGATGTAAAAGGAAAGAGGAAAATTTCTACATACTTCTATAAAGCGATCTTTAGTATATACTGTTACATGGGGGGGGAAATGGAATGCAGAGAAAAGTATTCAAAGAATGTAGCCGTTTATCTATTGAGGGAACAAGAAGGTCAAACACACAAACATGCATACATAATTCATTTTCCTTTTTAAAAACCAGAACACTACAGTTTCTCTTTAACCTGTCTTCTTAAAAGACCTAGAAACAAATGGCCCACCCAGTGGCAATGAATACAACTAGCGCTTAGAGTGTGGGTATCTAAATACCATTCTCTCCCCCTCCTTTCACCCCTTAAAAACTAGAACTTTTTAGAGAAAAAACAAATTTCATGTCTGGATAAAGAAATGTTCACCATCAGTCTAGCAGATCTTGTTATAGTGAAAAGAAAGGAAGACTGCGGTAGTAGCAGATCAACTCAAAAGCTAACATAAAGATGCCTTCACTGGCTAAAGATGGAAAATGTTTGAAATGTAATAAAAATACAAACTATTAGATCGAAACACATGAAATATTTTTAAATCCATGAGTTCATAATGATATATGTCTCCCATCCCCTGAAAAGAAACCTAATTTGTCACCTTTGGACAATGCTAAGAAATCAGTTCATTATTTTTGAAAATTGGTAAATGAAGGAAAAGAAACAACCCTATGAAGTGATCTTGCCAAAACAGTGAAGTGAATCTGATCAAGTTAATTTGTAGGAAGTTTAGGAGGGAGACCAATATGTTGTATGAAAGCCCAGGATACAATAATCAAAATCTGGGTCAGGCGTGGTGACTCACACCTATAATCCCAGCACTTTGGGAGGCCAAGGCAGGCGGATCACCTGAGGTCAGGGGTTTGAGACAAGACTTGCCAATGTGGTGAAACCCCATCTCTACTAAAAATACAAAAATTAGCTGGGTGTAGTGGTGGGTGCCTGTAATCCCAGCTACTCGGGAGGCTGAGGCAGAAGAATCACTTGAACTCAGGAAGGAGAGGTTGCAGTGAGCTGAGATCGCGCCACTGAACTCCCGCCTGGGTGACAGAGCGACCCACCTCAAAAAAAAGAAAAAAGGAAAAAAAAAAGTCAAAATCTGGACTACAGTGAGCTCTACAGGACAAACAACCCAGTTTCTTTAAATAAGGGGGAAAATGATGGATGGAGACCCTATGGATCAAGAGAAACTTCAGAGACATTTTAATCAGTTGTAACATATGGATCTTATTTGGATTCTGAGTTGAACAAATTAAACTTTTTTAAAAAAAATTTAGACAATTAGGAGATGTAAACACTGAATGGACACTGAGAGATACTAAAAATAACTTTTTTTTTTTTTTTTGAGATGGAGTCTTGCTCTGTTACCCAGGCTGGAGTGCAACACCACCATCATAGTTCACTGCAACCTCAAATTCCTGGGCTCAAGCAATTCTCCCACCTCAACCTCCTGAGTAGTTGGGACAACAGGGACGCACTGCCATGCCCAGCTAATTTTTGTATTTCTAGTAGAGACGAGGTCTTACTGTGTTGCCCAGGCTGGTGTTGAACTCCTGCAATCAGCAGGGTTCAAGCAATCCTCCTGCCTTGGCCCCCGCAAAGTGCTGGGATTACAGGTGTGAGCCACCACCCCTTGGCTTAAAGAATTATTAACTTTAAATGTGTGATAACTGTATAGGGGTTGTGTTTTAAAAATTAAGTCTTCATCTTTAAAAGACAGCCAATCCTCATTCTATTTATGTGGTGCCACTAACAATGTTTCTGTCAATGATGAATGGCACATATGATGGTTGTCATCTAGTAAGCTAAGGTTAATTTATTACTGAAGAAAGAGTTCTAAATAAATTTAGTGTAGCTTAAGTGTACAGTGTTTACAAAGTCTACAGTAGTGTACAGTAATATCCTAGGCCTTCAAATGCACTTACCATTCACTCACTGACCTCTCCAGAACAACTTCCAGTCCTGCATACTCCCTCCCTTCATGGTAAGTGGCCTGTACAGGTGTATAATTTTTTATCTTTCATACTGTATTTTTACTGTACTTTCTCTACATTTAGATATGTTTGGACACACAAATACTTACCATTGCATCATAATGACCTACAGTATTCAGTATAGTAACATGCTGCATAGGCTTGCAGCTAGGAGCAACAAGCCACACCATATTGCCTAGATGTGTAGCCTAGGTTTGTGTAAGTACACTCTATGATGTTTGTACAATGATGAAATTGCCTAAGGATGCATTTCTCAGAATGTATCCTTATCATTCAGTGACACATGACCATATTTATAGATTCCATATTTGCGAATTCACCTACTTATAAAATCCATTTCTAACTCCAAAATCAATACTTGCAGTAGTTTCATGGTCATTTACTAGCATGTGTGCACAGAATGGCAAAAAATTTGAACTGACAAACATGCATATTCCCAGCTAAAGTCAAACAAGGAGATGCTCTCTCTTCTTGTTTCAACTGTCATACTACAAACATGTCCCTTCCATGACGTATCTAGTGCGGTGTTTTTTGCATTTTGTGCCTTACGTTAGTGCTTTTACTGTTGAAAATGGCCCCTCACGCAGTGGTGAAGTGCTATCTACTGTAAGAAGTGTAAGAAGGCTGTGAAGAGCCTTACTGAGAAAATACATGTGTTACATAAGCTTTGTTCAGGCATGAGTTAAAGTGCTGTTGGCTGCAAGCTCAATGTTAACAAATCAAGAATATATATTACATAAGATGTTTTTAAATAGAAACACACATCAAAGAAAGTTATATATACTGACTGGTTGATGAAAATGTTGTCATCAGAGGTTTACAGAAACATAACCCTGTATTTCCCCTAGGAGCAATAATTCAATATTTACAAATTCAGTGTTTATAGTTACATTATAGAGCTGTGAATAATGAAAATAAATTATAATCTGAAATATATATATTTTTTTGAGTCAGGGTCTCACTCTGTTACCCAGGCTGGAGTGCAGTGGTTCCATCACAGCTCACTGCAGCCTCAAACTCCTGGGCTCAAGCAATCCTCCTGCCTTGGACTCCCAAAGTGCTGGGATAACAGGCATAAGCCACCATGCCTGGCCTAATCTGAAATATCTACAGTAGATTTCAAAAACTAAAAAATGAATATCAGTTTTCATTTTTAACCTTGCTATCAGCTTACTCACTACCACATTAAGCAGGCTGGACTGAACTAGTTAATTCGTTGCTTAAATCAAATAAGTAACTTCCTCTTCCCAGTACAGTTGGTGTTCTTAGCAATTGTGCATACATCTGGTTGCACAGGGGCTCTGCAAAGTCCCTCAGAGACGCATGGAGCAGGCAACAGAGAGGCACAGCTGCATCTCCTGCCACACGAGTGCGTCACAGCCATCTCTCCACCTTCGTCCTGCCTCCCTCAAAACCTCAGTGACAACCAAGGAAGGCACAGCGCACCCAGTGCTGTTGATCGACTTAAAACATGAAGAAACAATGTGAATCAAAGTTTATTTTCAGTAAATCATTTCATAAAATTAAACTGAAACTATGGCCTTTTAGTACATGGCCTCCCTCAGGGTCCCCTGCGCCTACCCAATCCTGCCTCACACATACAGACACTCACATATCAGGGTTCAAACACACCATTGGAATCACATAAAAATAAAAACATTGCAACTCAGGCAAGGCATTCCCAATTCTGACTCGCGGATAAACTACATTTTATGGTAAAGTCTCAATTTCTCTCTTCTGTGAGTTCGAATAAAACTTGAGAATGTTTTATAAAAGATTCATTGGTTTGCTAGTTATTACTGTACTAACACCTTCCATTTAGCAAATGTTTATTATGTGCCAAATCCTGTGCTAGGATAACACCAGGAACACAAAAATGAAGACAGCTGATGCCAGGCTCCCACAGGCAAGACAATGACAAAATGGTCCCACTGCATTTCAGATGAAAATCTCAAGAGGCACTTGCTAGAAAGCTTTAAGAGTCTTCTGTACTGAGGTAATTCCAGATTACAATAATACTTCAAAAGATCAAGGTGGCCAGATATCCCTCCATTTTAGTCTCTGTCAAATGTTCTCATAGTAAAACCATATACATTGCTAAAAACTAAATAATTACCTTATAAAGATAGCACTTTTTCCTAGTAGCTAGTTCCTATATTGTGTCAACTCTTCCTTCACAACTCTCCAAAATATGTCACTTTCTCACCTTTGCTTTTTTTTTTTTTTTTTTTTTTTATGGAGTCTCGCTCTGTCACCCAGGCTGAAATGCAGTGGCACAATCACGGCTCACTGCAATCTCCGCCTCCTGGGTTCAAGTGATTCTTCTGCCTCAGCCTCCTGAGTAGCTGGGACTACAGGTGCCTGCCACCATGCCTGGCTAATTTTTTTGTATTTTTAGTAGACATAGGGGTTTGCCATGTTGGCCAGGCTGGTCTCCAACTCCTGGGCTCAAGTGATTTGCCAGCCTGGGGCTCCCAAAATGCTAGCATTACAGGCATGAGCCACCATGCCCAGGTTTTCATCTTTCCTAATGTAAGTTAAATTACCTCATCTATCTTTCATCCTTACAACAGAAATCTCAAAAGCCGAAAGAATTCTAACATGATACAGGCATTATAACACTTAAACATCCTTAGGATTTATATGGCTTAGAATTTTAAAAGGGAAAGTAGACAGCAGTAATAATAGCAGAAACTGAATGAGAAAAATTAATAACATGATTAGGCTGTTTAACTTCTTAAAAATCTTTAAAGCACACTGTAAGGAACAAGTAGAGTGGCCACTCTGAATCTCCCTTATTCAACTGAGACTTCTCCAAGCACCGATTTTTTGAAGAGCTCTGGTAGTTTGGGCCAGGCATTTTCGAGCGATACAATGCAATGAACTGCAGACTTCTGATTATCCAAAGCCTAAGGGCTTGATTTACATTAAGCTTCCCAATCTCTCCACCTCTGTTCTCCCACCTTATCCCCCATCTGAAGTGCCCTCTCTCCTTTTTTCCAAACTTCTTATGATTCAGATACAACTATTAGAAACTTGACCACCTAAGCACCACAAACAATAACAGAGGGCATAAGACAATGACATGCACGTAACTTTTGTTGCCCCAGGCACTCAGACCACACCAAACAGCACACTCTTGTGTGCTAACAAAACCGGATCAATAAACATGCCATTTGAAGTAATTCATATCCACATCAAATATTTTAAACATAGATATTTTAAACATAAATCAGAAAATTTATACTCACATAATCTTGTAAAAAATCTACTGGAATGAGGGTATCTTGGGAATAATATGTAAGTCCAATTCACTTTACTTCATTTTCATTCTAAACAAAAGGAACAAGCACTTTTCCAATTACCTGTTGTGTAAGATTGCTGAATGGCCAAATCTGTTGACATCATGGTGAAGATCAGGTCTGGGAAGCACTGACCAGCGGTCACAGGCTAGGAGAAAGAAAAACGTATTTCAGAAGGGACTACCATTTCTAATCAACAGGACCTGACATTTTCTTTGGGAAGAAGACTACAACAAAGGGAACCTCATAAAACATGCCTCTCAATTTTCTCAGTTACAGCAATATGTCTAGGTTAAAATGCAGCAGCAGCAGAGCAACAGGGCATGGAAGAAAGGTAGGATCATATTGCAGTTCTAACTAGCAAACACACCCAAAATCCATGACATCTGGATCACTCACCCGACTGCCAATCAGTTTGATCCACCAAAATGCTTTTTAAAGCAAGCAAATTTTACATTCTACAAAGCTTATGTCAACAAAACATATGGGTTTCATAATTATTTTCCACTTTTTTCTAAATTGATTTGCTCAAATGCAGTAGCTAAAATGGAAAAATACAGGTAGAAAATAAAATAGCAAAAAAATTAAATGTTATCTAATTTTTAAAAAGTCCTTCCCTAGATCCCCTAGATTGATTAATTTTCTTTTGTCGTGACTCATACTAGCAACTTCTCTTCTGGATCTAATACCAACTGGGTGCTGCTATACTATGCCAACCTCACACTCAGTGTCTCACTCTCTGAGCCCTGAATATCTGCCAGACTCTTCCACCTATATGTCTCTGCAAAATGGGTTTCCTCTGCCTGGAGAGTCCTGCCTAACTTCACCTATCTAACACCTAGTGTCCCCAGGGATCTAGAGGGGATGGCTCCTCCTCAAGAAGGTGTTCCCTCCATGACTTAACAGGTACTCAGAGGTGCTCTCATACATTCTTTTCAGCATGAAACACCCTGAAATACAATTCTATTGTCTGCTCATTCCTCTACCTCTACCACTTTGAGGCTAAGGGCTTTAAGTTATTCCTCTGATCTTCTCAATGTACAAACTCAGTGGCTGGCACACAAATGTCTGTTAAAAACGAATGTCTGACTTGGAATAGTCAAAATCATAGAGACAGACAGTAGAATAGTGGTTGCCAAGCATTGTGAGGAGGAAGAAATGGGACATTGTTGTTTAATGAGTACAGAGTTTCAGTCTTAAAAGATGAAGCTCTGAAGATGGATGGTGGTGATAGATGTATAATATTATGAATGTGTTTAATTTCACCAAACTAGACATATAAATATAGTTAGGATGGTAAATTTTATGTGTATTTTACCATGACCAAAAAAATAATAATTTGTTTAAAATGAACATCTGATGATTTTTATGAAAGAGACCATCTGGTATGCACTGGCTTTGCATGAACAAATACTGCCCTCTTCTGGTCTGGTGTATTACCACACCAAGACCATGTATGAAACCAGTTTTCTAGGAAATGAGATAAAGCTATAATACATGAACCAATTTTAACACAGTGCTGATGGTTACAACTGTGTAACACTACCAAGTAGGCATAACATTACAAAAGAGAAACTAGACACCTCAACTCAGCCTCAAAAATTAGCATTCAAGCAATTAACAGGAGTGATTTCAAAAAGAATTTAATGTAGAAATAATTTTTATCAGATGTGTTTTAACATTAGTCAAATGAATATAAAAAATATCATTTGGACCTCTTTCAAACGGCCTGACATTTTGAACTGGCAATATTTTCAGTCTCCTTTTAAATGTTGCTTGTATACAAAATGATGCCTGAAGCTAAAATGGCTTTGGGAAACTTACCAATGTCATAGGCCATGAAATCTGAAGAGAAGCATTTGGCGCCATGGCTCATGGATGTGTCATTGTGTGTGTTTCCTCCAAATACCAGCATGGTTCCACTCACTATCACAGCTGTGTGCAAGTAACGGAAAAATCGGCTGTCCTTAAGAATGGTCCTTTTGAGTTTATTTAGAAATAATAAACACAAGGTTAGTTTTTAAAGACTATTTATCTATCCGCTAATGCAAGCACAACCATTTCATTAACCTCAGACCCAAATGTACAAATCCTTCCAGATGTTTCCCTACATATAAGTAACACTTTCAACAATACATTTTAAAGACCATTAAGAATTTTGGCAAAATATATTAAGAACCTCAAATTCTTCATATCCTGTGGCTATATAATACCCAGTTTCCGGGCAGAAATCATGTGAAATATAAACAGAAGCTTAATGCATAATGCTTTCTTAAAAAGATAAAAACTAGAAAGAAACCAAAACTTTCACCTGCACAATCTCAGCATACCCACAAAATGGAGTACTGCATAGCTACTAGAAATGATTATTTTTATGACAGACAGAATGTAAAACTGTATCCATAGCAGGGTATCAAATATGTGAGGAAAAAGAAGAAAAACTATTGCTTTATAATTACATTATCTCATAACTCAAATTAGCTTTACATTTGTTAAACTCCAAGCATTTTCTAACCAACCTACTACAGATTACAGAATAATGCAACAAAATAAATACTAGCTACTTTATTACCCTCTGTTTATTTCCCAATTTATCTATATACAATGCTGAACAGAATTATCTGCCAGGCATGAAAACAAAAAGCACAATATTTTCTCAACAATTGCCACTACAGAATATATACCTTAAAGTGAAAGCTCAAGAAAAAGTACCCACCACATCTGGGTATCCACATCATATCTGTAGAGATCATCTGCAAGCCGGTACTTATTGGCACTGAAAGCCTTGTAGCCACCATGA
Organism: Cacajao melanocephalus; assembly: GCA_963573385.1. Classification (NCBI taxonomy): domain Eukaryota; kingdom Metazoa; phylum Chordata; class Mammalia; order Primates; family Pitheciidae; genus Cacajao; species Cacajao melanocephalus. The sequence continues at coordinate 69,000 of CAUYLG010050357.1, forward strand.
ACGTATAAGGCCCTGGTCCTGTGGTCATAAACACTGCTGTGGCCGTAGCCCCCCTGCACAAGGGCACCCTGGGTGTGTAATATACTCCAAGAGTTCTTATCTGAAAAAAGAAAAACAGTTAAGGGCAAGCATGGCAGGCTCCTCCTCTCTACTACTGAAAATGCCCAAAGAGCTTAGGGCATGAAAAGGGATTTCAGGAGACCTGATACATACAACTTTTTTATCTTTATATTTAAAAGAAAGCCACCTAAAACTTATAACAAAGCCATATGGCCTAATTCCAGTCTGTTCAATGTTCTGATGTTCTAATATGCCATGCAGGAAAAGAATTAACTAAATTTAAAGACTTATAAGGCCAGGCGAGGTGGCTCACATGTATAATCCCAGCACTTTGGGAGGCTGAGGTGGGAGGATCACTTGAGGCCTGCTATGTTGGCCAGCCTGGGCAACATAGCAAGATCTCGTCTCTACTAAAACTAAAAATTAGCCAGGAGTGGTGGCACGTGCCTCTAGTCCCAGCTACTAGGGAGGCTAAGGTGCCAGGATCACTTAACGACAGGGCATCAAGGCTGTAGTGAGCTATGATTGTGCTACTGCACTCCAACCTGGGTGACAGAGCAAGATCCTGTCTCAATAGATAAAATAAAAAGACTCAGATTCCACTCAAATAAACACTGAATTCCCTGTAACCTTTGGTGACTAATATATAGATATACTTTATAGGCCTACTTTCACAAAATGTTAATTATAGCTGATATTCTTACTGCACAACAACAGATACAATGAAATTTAACCAAAGAAAAGATTATATATTAAAGGGTAAATCATATTCCACTAAACCAATCTCTGAAGGGCTAGGCACATATTTCTTTTCTTCGATATTTGTTGTTTTGAACGATTTTTACTTATTTATTCATTTTAAACACCCAAAGCATTTTGTGTCATCTTTGGCTCCTTACCAAATTGACAGTGACAAATACATATTACATAGGAGCATCAATAATTTGCATTTCACTGGTAATATATCAATGTTAATTATGTTTGTTTGGTTTTTTATTTGTTTGTTTTGAGATGAGTTATCACTCTGTCCCCCAGCCTGGAGTGCAGTGGTGCAATCTCGGCTCATTCCAACCTCCACCTCCTAGGTTCAAGCGATTCTCTTGCCTCAGCCTCCTGAGTAGCTGGGATTACAGGTGCCCACCACCGTGTTGGGCTAATTTTTATTTTTAGTAGAGACAGGGTTTCGCCATGTTGGCCAGGCTGGTCTTGAACTCCTGACCTCAGGTAATCACCCACCTCAGCCTCCCAAAGTGCTAGGATTACAGGCATGAGCCACCACACCCAGCCCAACTTTAACTACATTTCAAGATAAAGTGCTGAATCAAGATTAGGTTGAATCTTTCTAAAGAGTAAAAATAATAAGCTTAGAGGTTTTAAATCTGATGTTCAAAAGACATCTACTAGAAAAGATATAACCTACCCAAGTCATATTCCTGCACATTGCTTATATATCCATAGAGAGGGCAGTGACCAAAGATGACCAGCATGACCACTCGGCCATTCTTCAGTGTAACAATGTGTGCAGAGTGCCCAACCACTGCATACTGCTCCTTTGCCTTAGGGGTCAACAACACCCATGACTCATTATGAATGTGAAAAACTCTCAACTCATTGGTCACATTCCCTGTTGAATCAATTTTTCCTCCGTACATGTAAATTTTATCCTAGGAAAAAAATGCAAACAAAATTCTTTAAAACATTGAAAAGATTAAATCGGAAAACAGAGAAGCATCAGTTCAAAAGCTCAATTATTATTCTCAGCTTAAAAAAGGTTAGTCAAGAAACTAAAAATAGAACTACCATATGATCCAACAATTTCACTACTGGGTATATATCCAAAAGAATGAAAATGAACACAACAAAGAGATATCTGCACTCCCATGTTAACTGCAGCACAATTCACAATAGCCAAAACATGGAATCAACTTAAGTGTCCACCAATGGATAATTAACGAAAATACCCACACACACACACACACACACACACACACACACACACACACAATGGAGCATTATTCAGCTGTTAAAAAGAATGACATCTGGTCATTTTGTAGCAACACGGTCTGAACCGGAGGTCATTATGTTAAGTGAAATAAGCCAAGCACAGAGAGACAAATCACGTTATCAATCATATGTGGGAGTTAAAAAAGTGGATCTCATGAAGATGGAGAGTAGATTGGTGGTTACCAGAGGCTGGCAGGCTGGCGGAGGAGAATAAAGGAGGAGAAAAAGAATATAACTGTATTTATTACCACCAAACTGTACACTTAAAAATGGTAAAGATGGTACCATTATATATGTGTATTTTACCTCAATAAAAAATAAATTAAAAAAATTTTAAGAGTTAGCAAAGGGTGCCTTTCAGTGAATTACTACGAAACGGATGAAAAAAGGAAAAAGGGAAATAAAACTAATCATATTCTACATCTGTAGTACTTCACCACTTTTCTTGGACTTCCTCACATCTGAATCTTTTACAGTATAAAATGACTTAGAAAAATAAAGTTGCCTCTTCTTGCCATCTATCCACAAAAATGAGGAAATGAAAATGATTATTCAGCCACATTACAATGTGGCTATTCTTAGCTAAACTCACTTACGAGAATAAAGGCTAATATACACTTTTTAATCTCTATCTTTAACCATTTAGTGCCATAATTATAATACCCCACTACAATTTAAAGCATTAAAATCTCTTGAGTTAAAAAAGTTTCCATTTTAATTTTTACTTATAACTTAGCCAATTATATAATGCCCATAATAAGAAGTTTTCCCAATTAAAAACCAATACTTATGTAGCTTTTCAACTACACAATACTTGAAGTAACTGAGGAAAAGCTGAGTTTCTTGCTTAGCAGAGTGGAGATATTTTACCTTGTATAATGCCAAAGAATGACCATATCTAACAACCACACTGTTCACAGAATGGTTTAGTGGAAGCCACTCCCTAGAAGCAAGGTCATACCTACAAAACAAACAGATCATATTTTCACCCAACTAATAAAACAGAACATCTCATATTATTTCATTTGTGACACAACCCAGTTTGGAGATGCTCACTAAATCTACCATGGATGTAGGGGGGCACTTGTCACCTTCGCAAACAAACCTGACACCTGTGCCCACTGGGCAAGTGGTAACTCAGGAAGAGGAGATGGACTACAAAATCCTGGGAAAAGAAAGGACTACAAATCTACTGGAAGGTTCTAACACTTCCTGAAAACCTCTTGGATACATAGTCTAAATCATTTAAAGGTTGCATTGTACTCAAGGGACTTAAAATTTTATTACAATAACTTTTGTTTCATTTTATCATGAGAAAAGCAAGATAGGTACAAAAAAAGGGATGATAATTAAGCAAAAGAAAATCACTAATATTTCCTTTTCTTTATCTAATTGACTAAAAATATATTTTCAAATGCCAGAATACGATTACAGCACTTCACTTGTACTATGAATATAAAGACCTTAGAATACAAAAATGCCAAAAAGAAAATAATTTATCATCCTGCCATGCAATTTATACTTATTCATGCATTATTGAATAATCACATTCAGTATCTTAAAATACTCACTTTGAGTTTTTGCTTTTAAGAAAAACTATACTGTTTTTATAAAAATCATATATGTTCATTATAAATAATGTAACCAATACAAAGAATAAAGAGTTAAAAGTTTTTTAAAAAAGATCCCACATTCCATGATCTAGAAATGAGTATCACCAAGTAAACATCATTCCAGACATCTTTCTATGCATGTAAGAGGATACTGTTAATAGAGTTAATTTTAATTTTCACAAAATAGAAAAAAACAAATGATATTTATATTTATATTTACCTTAAGTAAATGTTTACTGCTTTTCTATAAAAGTTTACCTGTATATTCCAAGTATTTTAAAAATTTTGAAAAATATTATCATACACAAGCAAAAAAAATAAGAAAATTTATCACAATAGCAAAAAAGGAAACAAATGTCCATCCATTGAAAATCAATGAATATATGGTAATATATCCAGATAGATATAGAATAAGTATACAGAATGAAAAATATACTCCAGCAACATATGTCAACATAAACCTCAAAACAATGTTAAGCTAAAATAGCACACTGCAGAATATTGTTTCTATAGACTAAAAACAGAAAATTTATTAATTCTACTATACTTTCATATATATGCAAAGTATAATATATATATATGTGAAGTATAACATCTATATGAAAGTATGAACAACTGACACCAAAATCAGGATACAGGTTATCTCTGGGACTTTGGAGAAACATGGAAGGGACTTCAACTATGTTAGCAGTGTTTTATTTTCTAACCCAGTGGTGAATGCATTGGTATTCATTAATTTTCTCTAAGCCTTTCCTTTGATCTTAAATATTTTATACACTATCTGAAGTAAATATTTTGTTATATTTTTGTCACCATTTGTTTGGTGACAACTATTAAATACGAATAGCATATAAATTGACATTGGCTATTATTTTACATATTTTTGGAATATTCCATACTTAAAAATACATGACAAATTATTTAGAGATTGAATTTAAAATTATATGCAATTTATTTTTGTAAAGAATTCACTAACTTCTTGCTTTAAAAGTTGAAAAATCTTAGCCCTCACATTTCCTCTCATTTCTTCTTCCAATTTTTGTTATAAAATTTTTACAACATACAGGTCCTTAACATTCGCACTACATTTGGTAACAGTAATTCCATAGTTATTTAGTCCTGAATTTTAGCTGAATCAATCTCCTCATAGTCCTTTTACCACAACTTCTCTTTCTTGAGCTCTTCAGTTCTCCCCTGGATTTCACTGTTGAGTGGGTTTTTGTTTTGTTTTGTTTTGTTTTGTTTAAGTAGAGTTCATAGTACTCTTTCCCTGAGTTCACTCCTGGTTGAGAATATCCGCCTGCTAGCTTTATAGCAGAATGACACCTTAGCTGGGTATACTATTCTTGGACCATCCTTTCTTTCCTCCAGAATCTTGCAGATGTTGCTCCGTTGAACATTGCTGGTACTGAAAATGTTACAGAGAAGTCTGTGGCCAGCTTATTTCTCTCTTTTTTCATGGTTTGCTTTTCTGCCTGGAAGCCTGAAGAATTCTGAATCATTCCCATTCTTCCTCTCTCCCTACACGCAACCTCTATTTTTTTTACATGATACTGTATTTTACTTCAAATAGAAATAAATCCATCCAGGAATATGATTTTATAAAATGGACTGCATACAACTGCACAAAGCTTTTGTGAAATTCCAGCTACGAAAGGTGTTTTCTGAGAAGGACTCACATAGCTTCCAACCACACATATACATATATCTTCTGACCACACACATACATACATCTTATGTTCAATCCAGAGGCTTGTTTCTGTACGTTTAAAAGAGAAGAAAGAAACAGAGGAAGCACAGAAACAGGTCTCCACATTTCTGTCAAATGACACAGAAGGAACCTAATCTGTATCTTAATGTATTTTGCTCCTCTTCTGTCAGTAAGTCAGACCAAGAGCTTGTCAGAGACACTGAGATGCTGGCAGGTCCCCATAATCTGGCTAAGGTGAACTACCAAAAGACACTTAAACAACATGCTGTTAATTATCTCTCAACATAAGACAACAACAATACTGATAAAATAAAACATAAATTCTAAGTACCAGATAAACACTCCTTCAGGGAGCTGAATCTAAGATAATAGAACAGTGAACAACTGATTCTAAGACTTAAACAAGCAAATAAGCAAAGACAGATTTCAGGAATTCAGAAAAAGATATCCTCCATAGAGTGACAGCACCTCCTTTGACCCCTTTAAGATGGCTGGCAAGCCAATGACCATAATGTACCACAGGGTACAGGTTTCAAACTCCATAATCGCCTGGTAACCAACCCAATCTGGCCACCTGAAGACCAAGGCAAAGGCTCCGTGGAGACTAGACATGACCCCAGCCAGTAGGTAACACAGAACTACTGGAAGCTTCTCAAATAATAATTTGTCCTTTATCCCAAAAGTTTAATGACTTTATTTTTCTTGGATAGACTCCAAGTACAAAAAAATTCAGTAACTTGATGAAATCAGGTTTTGTCATTGAGAAACTATAAAATTTTTTGAAACACCTTGTGCTGTTTCAATCCATCTGTTACATGTGTTAGGTTACTTTCTTCAGTGACAGCAGTTATATTTATATTTGATCACTTTCTGTCCTTCATGTGTTTTTGATTTTCTCTGTTTTTTTCCACTACATTACAATTAACTCAATTAACCTGTCAGTAATTCAATTTTCATTCTAATTTTTGCTATCTAATTTATTCATATTTCTTTGGGCCCACAACCTCCCAATTATTCTCACTGTTATTACCATCTTCTTGTCTTGTAGCTTTTTCTGAATTCAAATTCTCATTCAGTTGATCTGTAGCACGAAGCAGTTGGAAGGAATCTCCTTCTGCTCCTTTAAGCTGCTTTTCTTCCACGATGGGTTCTTGTTAGATTTTACAGGCTGCAGTCTTTCTTCCTCTTTATTTTTTCATCATAGAATATTTGCACTAGCTACAATGCCATTTCTTTCATTTTGTTTGAGGTTAGACACAGCTCTCCAGACATTTTATTTGCAAAGTATGGGTGATTTCTTAATTCTGTTCCCACTGTACCTAAGACAAGTTTATCAAATTTCCATCCTTTCCATAGCTTTAGTGTGAGGGCTGGTACTTCATGTTCTATCTATTCTTCTGAAATCTAAGGAAATGTTGTGGCTCAAATAAGAGGGTATACAGTCTATTAGGATAAAATACTCAGACTCTCTTCTCTGAGATTTTGCTTGTGGTCTACAACAGTGCTCAGATCATATTTTAATTTAAATAGAAACCCTGAGTTCTGGGTAGGGAAGCAGCCACTTGGTCAATTTCTCCCCTTTTTACCTGATCCTCCCCCACAATTATGTCTCCTACTCTTCAATTACCATCAAAAGCAGTAATGCCAACTCAGTTTCCTTCCTTCTAGATTTTAGGCTATCACCGAGAATTATTAGAATCTCCCCTAGTATGGTTTCTGTGGGGTATGTAACAGGTCAGGTCACCTTGGTGTTCCCTGAGTCTGCTTTAACATTTATTGGATTCGCCAGGCACAGTGGCTCATGCCTGTAATCCTAGCACTTTGGGAGGCCAAGGCAGGCGGATCACTTAAGGTCGGGAGTTCGAGACCAGCCTGACCAACATGGAGAAACTCCATCTCTACTAAAAATATAAAATTAGCCAGGTGTGGTGGCTATAACCCCAGCTACCTGGGAAGCTGAGGCAGGAGAATGTGGAGGCAGAGGGTGCAGTGAGCCAAGATTGTGCCACTGCACTCCAGCCTGGGCAACAAGAGTGAAACTCTGTCTCAAACAACAACAACAACAACAAAAACACATTTATTGGATTTGGTGATGCTACTTTCCTTATTCGGTTGACTGCTGATCGATTTCTTACTATTTTTCTTTTAAACTTTAAAAAAAAAAAAAAAAAAAGCTCTTTTTTGCTCAAGAGAAGGAAATTTGGTAATCAAGTTTTAACTAGCAATCTTAACCCAGAGGACCAAGACCACTTATTTCACAAGAGGATCATTGGGTAACAAAATGGGAACTGCTTTTTAATGCAACTAAGAAGTTTTAGGTTAAGAGGACTATGAGGAAAACAGACAGAAAGAGGAATTCCTAAAATACTTTTATGGAAGAGTATGAATAACTATAAAATCTGTAATCTAAGTTCCAGAAACACTACTTCTAAAAAGAATCACTAAATTAACTTTTCATGACAGTTCATTACTTGGAACTATGCTAATATTTACATGAAACAAATAAAGCTACACAAATTTATGTTTTGATCAAGTAGAAAAAAAAGTTATGATCTAAAAAATAATGTGGCTCATAAAGTATATCAGTCAAAAAAAGGTAATAGGTGACATTAATACTTCCAGGAAAAGATGTTTGTGAAGGAAATAAACCATTCATTTACTCCCCCATTTATTTGATACTTATCTGAGTACCTTCTATGAGCTAAGCTCTGAGTGCAGTGAGTAAACATGGTCCCTAACCTTGGAGAACTTGGCAAAGGCAGACAAGGAGCAAGTACAACAGCACGCACAGATATAACCAAAACTCACAAACACTGCTATAAAGAAAACAAAGACTACAGAAAAGAACAACAGGGAGAAATGTCTGAACTGGATGGTCAGAGAAGATCCCTCTGCGGGACAACCACACTGAAATCTAAAGGGTGAGAAGATACCAGCCCTGAGGCCCAATAGCAGGAACAGTCTAGACCAAGGGAACAGCAAGTGCACAGGCCCTTCAGGTAATGATGTACACTGTATGTTCTGGGTAAGAAAGCAGGCTGGTGGGGCAGAAATGCTGTGAATGATGGCAGGAGAGGAAAAGACTGAGTCTGGAAAGGTAAACAGTGGTCACGTCATGCAGGGCCATTAAATCCAAAGGGAAGACACTGATGGGCTTTAAGAAGTGGGAAATAATATGATTTATATTGTTTAAAGGCACCCCAATTCATGTTTAGCAATCTGATTAATAGGAATAAATGAAAATAAACAGATTTGATAGAAATCTACTGCTGAAGATTAAGAGATAACAGCAGGCTGTACGTAAAGATAAAAAAATGACAAATATTTGGTGACAGAGTTGAGGGAGCTTAATATGAAATTATGGTATGAGAAGGAAAAGATGAGGAAATATTAAAAGACTCCCAGATTTCTTGCTTCAAGAGAGAGGGAGGATGTCAGGGTAAAATCACATAAAGGTAAATATGTACTTTTCATAACAGCAGGAAGGCACAATCACTTTCATGCCTTTAATTTTACCTTCTCTTCTCATGGTGGCAGCACTAGAGATCAGACTTGGGACAGATTCTAAAAATAGAGCTAACAAGATTTGACATACTGTGTCAGACAGACACTGGGGTAGTCCTCATGATCTCCACCTCCTGGTGTTCATACCCATGTACAATCCTCTCCCCTAGGAGGTAAGCAGGATCTATGACTTCCTTTTAACCAACAGAATATGGCAAAGATGATAGGTTATCATTTCTGTGACATCCATCCTGCTGGCAGACTCAGTCTAGAGTCTCTCCTTGTAGCCTGTTGAAGCAGCTATACTGGTGAAGAACAAGTGACAAGAAACTGGGTGCCCTCTAGGAACTGAGGTAAGCTCTAGGAGCTGAAGGCAGCCTCTGGAAATTCAGGACAGCCTCCAATCAATAGCCAGGAAGAAGCTGGGACTGTCAGTTCTATAACCACAGATTGATTCTGCCAGCAACCTGAATGAGCTTGGAAATAAATTCTTCCTCACTCAGGCCTGTAGAAGAGAATGCAGGCCAGCTGACACCTTGACTACAGAGGACTCCTGACCAACAGAAATGGTGATGATAAATGCAAACTGTTTTAAGCTGCTAAGTTTGTGTAATCTGCTATGTAGCAAGAGATAACTAATAAATATACCACTACAGGGTGTGAAGAAACAAGAAGTCACAGATGACCCAAGATTTCTGCCTTAAATAAATAGAAGGATGAAGTGGCCATTAACTGAGATAGGGATATCTAGGGGGAAGAGCAGCCTTGAGAAAAAGATGAGTGTGGGACATGCTGAGCATAAGATGCCTAGTACACAGCCAGAAGGTTGAGATGTCGATTAAAGAGCTGGAGATAGAGGCTCAGGTAAAAAGTATAGGCTGCAAATACAAATTTGGGAGTCATCAAGTATAAAGGCCAAGATATTACATGCGATCACTAAGAGAGTACATAAACAGACAGGGGGACCAAGGGCTAAGCCCTGGTCTGACATCATGCAGTTGAAGAGGAACCAGCTAAAGAGGCTAAGAAGGAATACAGAATTAAAAATGTATTTACACACATACATATATATATATATATATATGTATCTCAAGGGATTTGGCATCCTGGAAGCCAACTAAAGAATGTGTTTAAAAGAGGAGGGAAGGATTAACTGTATTAACTGTTAGTGTCAGATGAAGTAAGATGAGAACTAAAAATGGAAAATTAAAAATTTGGCTCCTAAGTCACACTAGCCATATTTCAGGTGTGAAATAACCACACATGGCCAGTGACACGACAGAGTAAATACAGAACATTTGCATCATGCCTGTAACTTCTATGGGACAGCAGTGAGCTACAGAAAAGAAGACAATAAGGGGGCACAGTTGTAGGTGAAGGAGAAATGTGGTGGCAGGAGTTTGTGGAAGTTGTTTTCTGACCTTTATCTTTCAAAAGAGAAGCAAGAAGCAAGGCCATTACCTGAGAATGAAAACAGAAGAAAAGGCAGTAGGAATTTGAAAAATGAAAAGATGATATGAGAGTTAAGAAGGAGAACAGGAGAGGGAGTATGAAAGAATCAATGGATGATGGACCCCTGTAGTGATCAAAGACTGTTAGGGTATTAGAAAGATCTGAAAAGACTGGCAAGTGGCTCAGGTAAGATCCCCTGCAAGCAGGGCTGGAGATGGGGATTCCTATACAAGTGACTTACTGAGGGAATGCTCTCTTGACAAACATCAGGAAGTGAGACAAGCAAGGTATTCAGAAGAAGGAGGGGATAAGCAAAAAGGTGGTCTCAGCTGAAGTGTAGCTTTGGCCTGATCCCAAGGGGAGCTCTGGAACATGAGTTTCCTGTGTAGAAGCAGGGTCAGACTCACGTACCTCCTGAGGGCCAGGGTGACCATCCATCCCATTTCGTCCAGTACTGAGAGGTTTCTTGGGATACAAGACTCAGTGCTAAAACTGGGAGGGTTTCAGTCAAACTGGTTGGTCTCTATACTAGGAGCTATCCTGGGGATAGAGCATAGTATTCTAGGTGTTCCTGGGTAAGACAGCTCCAATCTGCTGAGAGAATTCTTCAGAGAAGGGTCAGCTATGAATTGACAACCAGCCAGTCAAAGATAAAGAGATTTGGGCAAGGCACCGACAGTGTCCACCACAAAAGAAGGTGGTTGGAATGTGGAATGTTTAGAAATGAGATTATGGAGGGGTTGCACTTATTGATAATGACACAGTCTAGGAGGTGCCCACACAAATGACTTGCTGGGTAGAGTCTGGAAAGACAGCATGAGCCCCTGAACAACTCTAGGGCTTTCTCTGGGTTGTCCAGCCAAGAAAGAATAGAGACTGACAGCTCTCTTTGCCCCAGAGGGAAGGGGGATATGTAAGAAAAGCTCTGCAGAGACCCAATCTCCTAAGAGATCTCTGGGTACCACCTGTGCCACCCCCAGTGCCGGCAAACAGCTCTTCTGATGAAAAACATGAAAATGCCTAAAATCTGTGTAACTAAAAACCGAAATAAGATATGACTTTAAATTCATATTCAGGAAAGCATTTGTGTTCCAAGCAAAGAAAACAGTTTCAATCTATGTACGCGGAAAGAGAAGAACCCGGAGGAACACTAACCTGACTTGACAATTGCCGCAATCTCATCAGAAATTAAAGGGCTTGAACTAAGGCAGCAGCAATGGGAATAGAGATTGGGCCAGTTCAATTCTAAGCAAAAAGAACAAAGCTGGAGGTCTGACTTCAAACTGTTACTACAGGGCTACAGTAACAATAATAGCATGGCGCTAGTACAAAAACAGACACAGACCAATGGAACAGAACAGAGAGCCCAGAAATAAGGCCTCACACCTACAACCATCTGATCTTCAACAAGCAATGGGGAAAGGACTCTCTAGTCAATAAATGGTGTTGGATAGCTGGCTAGCCATACGCGGAAGATCGAAACTGGACCCCTTCATTATGTCATATACAAAAAACAACTTAAGATGGATTAAAGACTTAAATGTAAAACCCAAAACTATTAAGCCTCTGGAAGATAACCTCGGCAATACCATCCTGAACGTAGGAATGGGCAAAGATTTCATAACAAAGACACCAAAAGCAATCCCAACAAAAGCAAAAATTAACAAGTGGGCTCTAACTAAACTTAAGAGCTTCTGCACAGCAAAAGAAACTATCAACATAGTAAACAGACAACCTACAGAACAGGAGAAAATTTTTGCGATCTAGCCATCTGACAAAGGTCTAAGATCCAGCATCTATAAGGAACTTAAACAAATTTACAACAGATTAAACATTAAAAAGTGGGCAATGGACATGAACAGACACTTCTCAAAAGAAGACATATATGTGGCCAACAAACATATGAAAAAAAGCTCAATATTACCGATCATTAGAGAAATGCAAATCAAAATCACAATGAGAGACCATTTTATACAAGTCAGAATGGTTATTATTAAAATGTTTAAAAAATAACAGATGCTGGCAAGGTTGCAGAGAAAAGGAACATACACTGTTGATGGGAGTGTAAATTAGTTCAATAATTGTGGAAATATGTGTGGCAATTCCTCAAAGAGCTAAAAGCAAAACTACTATTCAAACCAACAATCCCATTATTGGGTATATACCCAGAGGAATATAAATCATTCTACCATAAAGACACATGCACACAAATGTTCACTGCAGCACTATATGTAACAGCAAAGATGTGGAATCAACCTTAATGCCCATCAATGACAGATGAGTAAAGAAAATGTGGTACGCATACACCATGGAATACTATGTAGTCATAAAAAGAATGACATCATGTCTTTTGTGGGAACACGGATAGAGCTGGAGGCTATTATCCTTAGCAAACTAATGCAGGAACAGAAAACCAAATACCGCATGTTCTCACTTACAAGTGGGAGCTAAATGATAAGAACTCATGGACACAAAGAAGGGAACAACACACACTGGGGCCTATTGGAGGGTAGAGGGTGGAAGGAGGGAGAGTAGAAAAAATAACTAACTATTGGGTACTAGGCTTAGTACCTGGGTGACAAAATAATCTATACAACAAACCCTTGTGGCATGAGTTTACCTACATAACAAACCTGCATATATATCACTGAACCTAAAATAAAAGTTAAAATAAATAAACTTTTTTAAAAAGAGACTGTGCCAGTTTTACTTGAGAGGCATTTTGAAAGTGAATCTACTGATTTTGATGACCTACTGACCAAACAAAAAAGAAGGGAAAAGGGAACTGAAAAAGGACTTCACAATCTCTTGAGCACCTGGGGAAAACAAATCAGGATTAAGAGCAGGAAAACAAATGTAAAGTAATTTCAGAGCATCCAGTTTAGAGATATAGGATTATTAGTATTAAAAACGATGGTCTACACACGGATACTAGGAGGGGAACAACAGACACTGGGGCCTACTTGAGGGTGGAGGGTGGGAGGAGGAAGAGGAGTAGAAAAAATACCTATCAGGTAAAAATACTATGCTTATTAACCAGGCAATGAAATTATCTGTACACAAAACTGCCATGACACAGTTTACCTATATAACAAACCTGCACATGTACCCCTGAATCTAAAAGTTAAAAAATAAACAAAAAATTTAAAAATGATGGTCTTCCAGAGGGAGTTTGTTTTCCTCTAACGTGTGAATTTTGAGAGAGGCTGTACGGATATATCAAGAACATATACAGAAAACCTGAAGTATGCTTTCAAATCCTTTTCAAATGGAGAATATTAAAGAGATGTAATACACATTCCATCTAATTTTCAGACTTTTTAGATCCTACTTTTGGTACAAGATTCCTAAAATTGTGCCAGAAAAGAAACTTTAGGCATTATGAAGCCCACTCCCTTTCTCACCATCCCTCATGTCATGGGTAGGAAAGAATCCGCAAGACTATCACTTGCCCAGTGGTAGAACAAAACTCCCAATTAAAAAAACAGAGACAGGTAAGTGCATTTTGTACATACCACTCACAAATTTTTGGAGTGTTCTTCTAATTTTCCAAAAGTTATTTTGTTATGTTACTTGTTTCAACCATTAAATCTAACTTTAAAAACTCAAGAGAAGAAGGAAAGAAAATCCATTGTATTTACCAGCATTTTTGCTATTTTCATTCTTTCTTCTTCCTAATGTTCCAAGATTCCTTCTTTTAGCATTTGCTTTCTGTTTAGAGAACTTCCTTCATTATTCTTTTAGGAAAAGTATGCTGACAACAAATTATCTTAGTTTTTCTTCATCTGAGAATGTCCCAATTTCCTCTTCTTTCCTGAAAGATATATTCACTGAATATAGAATTCTACACTGACAATCCTTTTCCTTCAGCACTTCGACAATGTTGTCCCACTTCCTCCTGACATCCATGGTTTTGGACAAGAAATTTGTTGTCATTTGAATTCATTTGTCCCTGTAAGTGTAAGTTCTCTCTCACTTATGTTTTGGAGTTTTTCTTTATCTTTAGTTTTCAGAAGTTGGCCTCTGATAAGTCTTGGTGTCTATTTCTTTGGGTTTATACTATTTGGAGTTCACAAGGATTCCTGATTCTCTCGGTTCAGGTCCTTTGTCATATTTGGAAATTTTTCAGCCATTATTTCTTGAAGTGCTTTTTCAGACACATCCTCTCTCTCCTCTCTTTCCAGGAGTCCTCCAGGGACAGAAATGTTGGGGTTTTTTGTGACAGTCTCACAGGTCTCTGAGGTTCTGTTAATTTTTTAAAAAATCTATTTTCTGTCTGTTCCTGAGACTGAGGAATTCCTAATGTTCTGTCTTCAAGTTAACTGATTGTTTTCTCTGTCCTCTCCCATTCTGCTGTAGAGCCCATCCACTGAGATTTGTCTCGGTTTTTGCCTTGTATTTTTCAGTTTTAAAACTTCCACTTCAAAAATAAAAAATAAAAAAAACTTCCACTTGATTCTTATCTTCTATTTCTTTGGTGAGACTTTTTCTATTTTTCATTTGTTTCCAGTGTGCCCAGAACTGCTCATCAAAGCATTTTTATGATGGTGGCTTTAAAATCTCTGTCAAGACAGTCCTGACATCTGTGTCACCTCCATGTCAGTGGCTCTTTTGACTGTTTTATCTCACTCAAGTTGCAATTTTCTTAGCTCTTGGCATTACCAATGATTTTCAATTGAAACCCAAACATTCTGGGTATCGTGTCATGAGACTCTGGATCTTATTTAAATCTTCTGTTACAGCAGTCCTCCTCTGACACCACCCCAGTGGGGATGGGGAAGAATGACGCCTTACTGCTGTTACTGCCAGGTGGGAAAAGTCCAGGCTCCCCATGTGGTCTCCACTGATGTTATAAAGGTGAGGGACGGCTCAGTATGGTCTGATCTCCACCAATAAGGAAAGTCCCAGCCCCTTACTTGGTCTTCTCTGATACTACCTTAGGAGGGGTGTTGGAATCCCTTACTATATTCTGGCAAGGGTGGAAATTTAGACTCTCTCCTCAGACAGTGCTGGTGTGTATGGAGTTGGGACCATATTTCTGTGGTGTGTGGGTGAAGTACAGCAGTTATTATCCAAAAGTTTTCTGTCTTGCTATGCTGCCCCTTTCCTGGCCCTCAAGCTACAGAAAACACGCTTTTCTTGGGGCTTTTTCAGCTTGTGTCTTGTGGCATTTCCAGACTGCCAGCCTCCCCCAAATCACATGTGAGGCATATGAGGCAAAAAGAAAATCCCTGGAACTCACTGCTGTTCATTCCTTGCACTCTAAAGTCCCTAGTTAGACTGCCATCTTCTCTCTTTCAGAGCTCTTGCTTGTTTTATATATAGTGTCCAGGATTTTTAACTATACTTACCACAAAACGTGGGAAAAGTGACCTTCATTCCTTTTTATTTTTGAGACAGGGTTTCACTGTTGCCCTGGCTGGAGTGCAGTGGCGCAATTATGGCTCACTGGAGTCTCAACCTCTCAAGCTAAATAGATTCTCCCATCTCAGCCTCCCTAGTAGCAAAGACTACAGGCACACATCACCACACCTGGCTAATTTTTGTATGTTTTGTAGAGATGGGGTTTCATCATATAGCCCAGATGATTTTTGTATGTTTTGTAGAGATGGGGTTTCATTATACAGTCCAGGTCTCAAATTTCAAGACTCAAGTGATCCACCCACCTCAGACTCCCAAAAGTGCTGGGATTACAGGCATAAGCCATGGAGCCCTGCCTTCATTTATAATTTTAAAGAATTTCCTCCTTTCATATTCTATTTCTAAAGTAGTAACTACTGTGTTCATTTACTCTGTGTCCTTCTAGGTTTCTCTTTAATTCTGAATCTCTAAAATTTTTAAATTCTGCCAGAACTTCGATCACCTCACTTGTAAATTTTAAGTTCTAATTATATTGTTCTTTCATACATCATTTTCTTTTTTAAAAATATTTATTTATTTATTTCTATTTTTAAGACCCAGTTATGAGACTGCTAATTTTTGTATTTTTTTTTTTTTTTAATTTTCATCTCTGATAAAACAGACTTTAAAGCAACAAATACCATAAGAAACAAATAGGGACATTACATGTTGGTGAAAGGATCAATTCAAAAATAAGAGCTAACAATCATAATTATATATGAACAAAATAAATTATAAACATTACATTTAAACAAATTAA
>CAUYLG010050358.1:0-10990 GCA_963573385.1 Cacajao melanocephalus
CTGTGACAAAGAGTACTTTATGAGTTATAAGCACACTTGCTCCCAGATGCACACCTCTGAGAGTCGGGGTTTTTAGGCATTTATTGACATCAGTTCAAGAAATTTTGTTTTTTTTTTTTTGCCTTTTTATTTCCAACGCACCCCCCCCTGGGAAAAAATTTTTAAAACACAAAAAAAAAAAAAAAAAAAAAAAAAAAAAAAAAAAAAAAAAAAATCCATGTCACCAAACTGAAGCTAAGTAGTTTACTTGAACTTCTGAAAAATCAGGAGAGTAAATCCCCAAACAGGCCAGTGCTGGCCGGCACATGACGGCGTTCTCCTCCGCTTTCACCCTCACGGGAGGAGCAGCTTTGAAGTGAGCAATCTGCGCTTTCTGTGTCTGCTCTCCCACCCTTCCACCCAGCAAACCAGCCCCCTCTGTTCAGCCCCTCAGAGCACTCCCTGCGCTTTGTAGACGACCAAGCGTTGCCAAATCTAGCATCACAAATAAAGCCATTGAGGATCTTTCAACTAAATTTATTGTGATCTTGTCCTGTGATAATTCTCTGGATCAGCTCATGCTGGGAGGAGGGAAGGGGGGCAAACCGATCGCCGTCCTGGAGGATGAGAAGGGAGGTGTCCGACACCTGCCATGGGTCATTTTAGGCACCTACTTGGCTGGATTAAGGGATCCCTAGAGACCTCATAAAGCACTGCTTCTGGGCGTGTCTGCAAAGGGGTTTCCAGAGGAGCCTGCCTGGGAGTCGGGAACTGAGGGGGAACACCCTCCATGTGGGCAGGTACCTGCAATCACCTGCGGCCCAGATAGAACAAAAAGGGGCTGGGCATGGTGGCTCATGCCTGTAATCCCAGCACTTTGGGCGGATGAGACAGGTGGATCACTTGAGGTCCGGAGTTCGAGACTAGCCTGGCCATGGTGAAACCCCATCTTTATTAAAAATACAAAAAAAAAAAAAAATAGCCAGACATGGTGTCTACCACCTGTAATCCTAACTACTCAGGAGGCTGAGGCAGGAGACTCACTTGAACCCGGGAGGCGGAGCTTGCAGTGAGCTCAGAGCGCACCACTGCGCTGCACACCATCTCTAGCCTGGGAGACAGAACAAGGCTGTCTCCAAAAAAAACAATTAAAAAGTAAGGAAAAAGGAGTCCTGCTGTTGTTCCTGGCACTGGGACTCTCTCCTACCCCTGCCCTTGGACGTCAGAACCCCAGGGCCCCCAGCCTTGGACTCCAGGACTTAACACCGGCGGCTCCTCGGACTCGGGCTTTCAGCTTCCCCCGGTCTCCCGGTTCTGGACCTGGACGCAGGCCGGCTGCCAGCACCCCAGGCCTCGGGCTTGCAGACGGCCTGGCCCGGACTTCCCGGCCTCCGTAACCGCACGCGCCACCGCCCCCAGCGTCTCTCCATGTTCCTTCTCTAGCGCACGGACCGCCCCAGAAGCCCTCCCGACGCCACAGCTGCTCCATGCAACGCGCTCCGGCCCGTCCTCTCGCAGGCGAGCCAGGGAGGGGGCTCCAGAGCCCACCTGGGACACTGTGTAGGGCGGCGACAGAGGACAACACAAGCTCAGGGCGCCGGTTCGGGGCCCGAGACGACACCACACCACGAGGCCTGGGCCTGCGCTCCTCACCCCGCGGCCCTCCCCGGCGACCCCGCCCGCCCTGCGCTCCTCCCGCCGGGGCCTCCCTCAGCCCGCAGCCCGAGCTCCCCCTCTAAATACGGAGGCCTCGAAACCATCCCTGCAATATCATTTTTTAAAAAAAATTCTTGCTAGATGACCTGGCCTTTCACTATGGAGAATCTAATATAATAAAAAACGGCGATTTCCTTAAAAAACAAAAACAAAACCCATCTCTGGAGAAAGGCATCGACCTTCCCCACTCCGAAGCCCACCCAGGTCTGTCCCGGGCACTTCTTGGTTTACAACCAAAACGGACCCAAAAGACAGCGGGCATCCTCCGGTCCGCCGGATTCTGCAGGGGCCTGCGCCTTTCTCCGACTTCGAGATATCTCACAGTGGTGCGACTGCAGAAAAGCGAGAGCAATGCGAGCGACCCTCGACTACAGCCCCGCAATCGATTAGCGCCAGTGGGGGGTTGACCGGACAGCCACCCCTGCCCGACTCCAACATGGCCGCCCAGCCCGCAACCCACGCCTGGGCCGCCGCTGCCAGGAGCCAAGATGGCTGCGTCGCGTGATGACGTCATGCCGGTGGCCACACTGCGCGCCCTGCCCCTTCCTGCCGGGACCGGAAATGATCTCCCAAGGCGGAAGTAAACGGCGAGACGGTCAGTTGAAAAGTTGGCGGGCAAAGGCTGCGAACAGGGCCGACCGGGTGGCCTGGGTGACTTCCCCGAGGGCCCGCCACACCCTGCAGCAGCCCCGACTGTCTTACCTCAGTTTCCCCACCTGTAAGACGGGTCCGCGGGTAGTGCCTTTGCCGTCATCCTTCTCTAAATGCAGAGACAGACGATGGGTCCTGGCTGGACGGCCGCTGGAGCCCAGGCCCGGCGCCTGCACGCAGGACTCGCGCCCCAGTTTGGATTCAGGAAGTGGCGGGGAGGCGGCGAGGGCACGGGCGGGACAGCAAGCAGCGCTGGCTGAGGCCCGGCAGCCGGAGGGAGGGGGAGGGAAGGTGCGGGACCTGGGCTGCTGCCTCCTGGGCACATCGAGCTTTCGAGGGCCACACCGCGGGGAGAACTGACATTTTGAAAAGGTAACAGGGTCCGTGCTCCTTCCAGAGGCTGTAGGGAGGATCCTTCCTGTCTCTTTCAGCTCCAGGTGTCCTCAAGGGGCTTGTGGCCGCGTGGCTCCAAAACTTTTTTTGAGACGGAGTCTTGCTCTGTGGCCCAGGCTTAAGTGCAAAGGTGCGATCTCGCTTCACTGCAATCTTCGCCTCCAGGGTTCAAGCGATTCTTCTGCCTCAGCCTCACGAGCAGCTGGGAGTACATGCATGTGCCACCATGCCCAGCTAGTTTTTGTATCTTCAGTAGAGACGGAGATTCGCCATGTTGGCCAGGCTTGTCTCGAACTGCCGACTTCAGCTGATCGCTTGCCTCGGCCTCCCAAAGTGCTGAGATTACAGGCGTGAGCCACCGTGCCCAGCCTCAACTTTTTTTGAGGCCGAGTCTTGCTGTGTCACCCAGTCTGGGATGCAATGACCCGATCTCAGCTCACTGTAGCTTCCACCTGCCAGGCTCAAGCCATCCTCCATCTCAGCCTCCCCAGTAGCTGGGACCACAGGCGCACACCACCATGCCCGGCTAATTCTTGTATTTTTTGTAGAGATTGGGTCTCACCGACTTTCCCAGGCTAGTCTCCAACTTCTGAGCTCAAGGGATCCTCCCACCTTGGCCTCTGAAAGTGCTGGAATTACAGGCATAAGCCACTACTTCTTGCTTTCTACTTTGTGTATTTTGCAAATATAAGGTGTGTAGGTCATATCGAATATTAAGTGATTGATCTGTGGGGATGGAGGTGCCTTCCTCAGAGCTCCTCCCCTTGCTCCTACCCCGGCCACAGGCATGCACCTGCACACACCTGGGCTGCTCAGGGGCTCTCTGCGGCCCACTGAGTGCAAGATTCTCCATCCCTGCCAGGACCTGGGTGCTGCCACCTGGGTGGAGAGCCCGCCGTGGCAGGTTGGAGGCCTCTAGCACAGACCTTGCACACCTGGAGGCTTCTGCTGCTGGCAAAGCCCTGAGGCCAAGTACCAGGTGCCAGGGCTACGGCCTGCTTGGGGTGACACACAGCTCCCCAGATGTGTGCGTCTACTCCACTGACCCCCTTTTTGGGGTGCATGTCTGTTCTGGGGCTGCACTGGGACCTGCCCCGGGTGGGGAGTGGACAGTGTTGGCCTTGTGGTCCCAGTGGCAGGAGTCCCCTGTGGGCACAGGCCAGGCCCTGGAACGGTCTGTGCCTCACACCCTGCGTTATCAAGCGGCTGCACTGTTCCCAAGCTTCAGGAGCTCAGAATCCAGGCCGGCATCTTTCTGCCCCACACGGGGCCAGAGATAGCCAGGAAGTGAGCTGGCCGCCCAAGCTGGGGCTTGGGGTCCATGTAACAGTATGCACCCCCAAGGCCTGTGACCCGTGGGGTGGGAGGTGGGCTGTGCAGGGACCCACCCATGGTGGAGTGACCCAGCTGTCCACAAGCAGCCCCCTCTGCATGGGGGTCCTGGGCAGCTTGGGCCATCCTAAACCCATGTGCCAATCAGATTTGGAAGACTGGGCACTCTGGTTTCCCTGGCCCTGGGAGCAGGACCACCCCCAATGGCGGCCCCAGGATCCCTGATGGGGTGCAGCACGATCCATCCAGGGTCTCGGAGGCCAGCCTGGACTCACAGCATGTCCTGTGGTTTGTAGTACAGGCAGGCCCTTGGACCCCAACCCATTTACAAAAATGGCCACCCAGCCCAGAATGTTTCAACAAAGCCATGGGGACAGCCAGAGGCCAAAGCACCCCAACTTCTAGGGGTCCTTGGACAAGGTAACAGGACCTTTTGTCATCTCTTGATACAGGTTTTCCCTGTTGCGAGCTGTGGCGTGATCACAGCAGCCTCCAGCTTCCACGCTCAAGGGATCCTCCAGCCTCAGCCTCCCAGTCATCCCAAAGCCAGAGACCCCATCAGGCTGCTGCATGGCACTGGCCACCACCCTGCAGACCACAGGCTCCTAGGACGGCCAGCCCAAGGACCACGACACCAGAGGGTGGCCTGGGGCAGAAGCCACGACTCACTCTCCCCGACAGACCTTGGAAGGGCCGCACCTCAAAACCTCCCACCACCCTCTGCTGAGCAAATTTGTGTCTAGTTTGGAAAATCTGCCACTGCTTCGAGCTGGCACTCTTGAAAGTAATTTGGTGTAGCCAGCCGTGGGGGCCTCTGAGCCCAGCAGGCTGTTACTTTGCCTGTCACTTCCCCTTAAACACACTCAAGTTCTGAGATCTCGGAGCAGCACCCCACCCCTGGCAGCCCAGCTGGCACTGTTTTGGGGACACACTGACCTCCAGTCCACAGGCCAGGAGTTAGGGTGTCTGAGGCCCATGGGGATCCACCACCCAGCCTGCTCCCGTCTCCAGGACCTCCTGCCTCGAGCCACAGTTCTGGCTAGCACAGAGATACCTGGGTTTGCAGGAGACGGGCGTCTTTTAAGCAGGAGTCCTCTGGCAATTGAAACCACGCACTGACCCACAGCTGTTGAGAGTAAACGGAGCTAAGGCGGGCACGCTTCCCCGAGGCTGCGGTGGGAGAGAGGCTCCGGCCCTTACTACACGGTGGAGGTCAGGTGTGGACGCAGCCACGCGCCCGTGACTCCCTTCAGGTTTTCTGCACTTGTATTTAAGAGCTTAAATTATTTCTGGAAATCACTTGGAAGCTTCCACAGATGATAAAGTCGTTGCCATGAGCTGCCTTTAGTATTTTCCACAGGCCTCGTGGTTGCCTCTGCGGTTTTGTTTGCAGGGACTGAGCAAAATCAGCGTATCCCCCCACACATTCACCCACCACCCCCTGCTTCCCAGGGCCTCAGACCTCCCGGAAAAGGGCTTCACACACCTGGAGAGCCTGTTGTAACCCTGAGGCTTGAGGGAGGTTGGCCTGCAGGCCACAGGGTCCCCTGGAACAGAGCCCAGGGCACAGGCAGGTGGAGGATAGGGCCGGTCCTGGGTCCTTCTGTTCCGGGGAGAGTTGACTGATGTTGGGGGCTGTCTCTGTCACCCACTCAGAGCTGTGGCCACCGCCAGAGGCCAGTCCCTGGAGTCCCTGCCACAGCTTCCCACTAGGAAGGGGTCCGGACCCCCATGCCCGTGTGGACCAAGCCCTGAAGTCAGTGTGAAGGGCCCCCAGGTGCACGATCTCGGCTGGCCATAGGTGGGGTTCTCGGTGCCCCAGCCCCAAGCCAGGCCCAGCTGTACAGCCACGTTCCTGGCAGGTCTCGAGCCCCTGGGGCCCGGGCAGCCATTTCTAGGCCAGCAGAAAGAGCCCTGCGTCTTCCCACCCAGCGGCCCAATTAGTGGCCTAATTTCAGAAAGGCGCCCCTGAACTCCCAGGAGGCTGTGAGGTGGCGGTCACTCAGTTGGGGAACAGCTGCCATTCCTCCCTCAAAGTCCTGACAAATCACGGAAGCCAGGTCAAGCTGTTGGGCTGGGGGAGGCTGACTCCACCTCCAGGGGTTGGGGCCTGGATGTGTTTGGGGGTTTCTAAGCACAGCGTGGGTAGGAAGGGATAAATCGGAGTCTAAGACTCCGGTCTTACTGAGGATGGGGTCTCACAGCCCCTCACACAGGAGCGGAGGTTACTGCCCCCGCCTGGGTCAACGCAAGACCTGCTTCTGACCCTGGGAGTCCCCACGACATAGGGTGTGACTTGTGCCCCCCACAGCGAGAAGTGGGGTCTAAGAGACGGGACCCACCACGTGCCTGGGGCATGGACCTGGAGCAGACTCAAGGCCCTGCCCCCACTTCCCTCAACCTCCTCCTGCCCGCGGCCTTCGGGGTCACCCAGACCCTGCTCAGGTAGGCAGGCCAGGCCCTCCATGTAGGCACACACTGCTTCTTCTCTCCAGAGACGCTGAGGTCTGGCAGGATCTGCCTGGACCCCCAGGCAGTGCTCACTCCAGGACGCGCCCCATGGCCCATCTTGGCCGTCCTGGTGTCCTGACCCGCTGGGGACACTGCAGTGCTGGAGAGCTCAGGCACCCTCGGTGACTTTGGTCTAGTGAATTGCCCAAAAACCCAAATGCAGAGCCTTGGCAACCCTGTTAAGAGACACCCTAGCTCCTTCCAGATGCGCAGATGCAAAAGCCTCTTGGGGTCCCAAGAGCAGCCACAGAACCCCTGGCTCTCACAACTCAGCCGCAGAGCTCAGGGTATCCCCACACTGGCCGTGGCTCCAAGCCACCTGCTATACCAGTGAACTCAGGGGACACTTCCTGAAGCCCAACCCACTGCTGTATCAGTGAACTCGGGGTACACGTCCTGGGGCTCAAAGACTCCTGCTGTCCCTGTGAACGTGGGGACACATCTTGGGGTCCCCTCCCCCTTGCCCGCATCCTGGGGTGGTACAGACCCCTCCCCCAACAGCCATTCCACTCTGGCACCCAGGCGGAGTGGCACTCCCAGCCGTCCAGATACCAAGGGGAATCCTGAGTCACAGCACCCAAGGGCCCAGGCAGGGCAGGCACCAGGGTGACCTCGTCCAGCCCCCACCGTGCCCGGAGGGGCAGCCATCTGTCTGAGGCAGCAGCCTGGCACCCTCGGCTTTGAGCTTCCCCCACCCCACCCCCAAATCCATAATAAAAATAATCCCTTCCCTGATGTGCCCCAGTTCCAGAAGCGTCTCTGAACCAGCCGACCCACATCAGGGTGGGAGGTGCAGGTGGCCCCGATTCTCAGAGTCACAGAGGGTGCGAGGCCTGCTGAGTGGCCTCAGCGGCCTGGGAGCCTGAGGGGGACGGGGCCCACCTCTCCCCGCCCACCCCTGCAGGACTCTGGGCCACCCGAGGCAGGCAGGCAGGAGGCAGAGTGACCTCTCACAGGCCCCTGGCCTTCGGAGCACCCACGAAGGGCCTGGCCCAGGCCTCCCTGGGACTTGGTGGCCCAGCCTCTGCAAGGACCGAGTTTAGGGAGTTTGGTCCTGCACCCTTGGAGGCGGCTCCTGCTGCCCGGGGACCCCCGCCCAGGATGCAGCCTGCTGTGTACAGGGTGCAGCTCCCACAGGTGCCCAAGGGGTGCACCAGGGGTGGAGTGGTGGAGACAGAGAAACCTGCCGGAGTAAAAACGGGCCAGTCTCGGCTCTGCAGGCTGACGGGTCCCAAGCCCCAGAGGGAACCCCCTCCCCAGAGCCTCGAGGCCGCCCTGCCCCAGCCTGAGTGCCACAGCCGACACACCTCTCCCGAGGCACCGACTCCCAAAGCACCCACAACGGGCCTGGTGTTGGGGATACCACAGGACGCCACCTGCAGGTCAGGACACACCGGAGTGCAGCATCCTCCTCCCCTCAGGAGCTGCCCGGTGTGCCCGCCACTGGCCTGGGAATGGGGAGTTGGGATGGAGCAGGGAGCTCCACAGAGGCCCAGGGCCCCTAGCAGGAAGAGACTCACATCCCAGGGTGAGCCACAAAGCCCATACAGGACGCCCTGTGGGGGACATGGCTGAGGGTCACCCAAACCCTGCAGGCTGCAAAGACCCCAGAGGGCAAAGGGTCCTGGCCCCATCTCCACTCCTCCGGGTTGGCCCAGGACACTGGAGGGGGAAGGCCCTGACCAGAGAGCACTGAAGGCCCGTAGTACGCAGCCCAGGAACCTGCCCCCCAGGTTGAAAGAGACTGCTCCACTGGGTCCCAAGCTGGCCCCTCGGGGAAACTGGACCAGCCCCACACTGGCCCCTGGCTGTATGTCCATGCGCTGGGTGAACCCCGGGGAGGTGGCAGCACAGGCTGTCTCTGGGGTCAGCTCAGCCCTGAGGAGGGGATGGGGGCGGTGCCAGGGCCCAGGTGGCGGGAGGGGCGGGGCGCAGCCAGGGCTCTGCCAGGCGGTCTCCCGGCACAGCACTTGGCCTTCGCTGTCCTCGCGGTCGCCTGGCTGTTGTCATCACTGTCCCTACGCTGTCACCTTTCAAGGTAGGGCCAACGAACAGCCCCTGGGGCTGGGGAGGGCCCCGTGGCTCTTGGCTTGCCCAAGTCAGTCTCCTGGGTTCACCCCGACTCCCGGGTGGTGCTGCAAGCGGGGCGGCGGCTTCTGAGGTGCGGGAGAGCTGTGGTTCGTCCGAGCGCCGTGCGCGCCCGCAGTGCCCATCAAGTGCCATGGCTGGGGGCGTCCACAGGGTGTGTGCGGCGGGCGGCTGGGCTTGGCGGCATCAGCTGCTGGCAGGTAGGGCTGGGCGAGGAGGACCCCCTCGCAGCTGGCCCCACACCACGTGGCTGTCAGTGTGGGGGTCTCCAAGGAAAAGGCGGCACAGAGGGAGGGAATCCTCTGCATGACCCTAATCGTTCCCCTAGAAACCTGCCCCCACCCAGCTCCTGGCGGACCCTCCCCCAACTTCTGACAGTCTGTCCAATTAACCAACCAGGATACCACCGGCACCAGGCCTTGGGCCCCTCCCTAGGTGGGCGGCGCCACTGTGAGACCAACGGGATGGGGAGCCTGTTGGGCCAGGAGACCCCCTGACAGCCAGAGGAAGGCTCCCCCAAACTCAGCGCCAGCTCCCTACCCACCCTGTCAAGATCAAGGAAGCCAGCCCATCTCCTAACCTCAGGGATTGGGGCCAGGGTTGGGGCAGAGTGAGACTCCCTGTGCCCCTGGAGTGGGCAGGGGGTGGGAGAGGCAGGGGGCTTCCCACCTCCACTCGCCTCAAACTTCCAACCGTTCTGAGGTGTCAACCTGTGGCTTTCCCAGGCTGGCCACAAGCAAAAGCCTGCAGATGACCTGTGTGTGGTTGCCAGACGCACTGGGGACCCAGGGGCCACCCACAGCCCACATCCCAGACTCGGCCAAGTAGCCTGAGCCCCCAATATCCTGAGCACACACCCCATCCCAGCCCACCCCATCCCACCTGCCAAAGATGCAAACTGCAGCAAAGCCTTCCTGCCCAGGAGTCACCGGCTCTGGGCTGGGCTCTGCCCATGCAAAACAGAGGGGCACACAGCAGGGTGGGGCCCCCTCCTGAGGACCTGGGGCACACAGCAGGGCGGGGCCCCCTCCTGAGGACCTGGCCCACCCCGCACTGTGGTCTGGGTCAGCCTGCAAGGGCCTCCGTGGGAGGGTGGGAGCTGGGGACCTGCCATGCTGGGCACCCATTCTGTTGTCTCCAAGAGACCTTTGTCAGGTGTGGGGGTGGAGGTAGCTGACGATAGAAAGTTCCTCTTGCAGTTAATTAACCCCACTGGGGGAGGGGGCTGGGGCCTCGTGGGAACACGCCCTGTGCCCTGCACCCTAGCAACATTTGTGGACCTGGGGAAGGACGGGTGGAGAGCAGGACTGGGAACTTGCCCAGGCAGTGATGAGGACTCTCCCCACTTCATTCTACGGGCTCAGCTCAGGCCTGCGGGGAGGGAGCGGCTGGAGGGTGGGCACCGCAGGCCCAGGGAGCAGCTGGGGGTGGGCACCGCAGGCCGAGGGAGCAGCTAGGGGGTGGGCACTGCAGGCTGAGGGAGCAGCTGGGGGGTGGCGGGCACCACAGGCTGGCGGCCTTGGTTCTACGGCTTCCTCCTGTGCTCTCCAGCCCCAGGCTGGCTGCTTCGGAAGCCCCCGACGCCATGGAGGAGTGGGACGTGCCGCAGATGAAGAAGGAGGTAGAGAGCCTCAAGTACCAGCTGGCCTACCAGCGAGAGATGGCCTCCAAGACCATCCCCGAGTGAGTGCCCCACGCGCCTGATTTGCCTCTCGTTTGTCTGCCCCGCGTTGGCCACTCATTTCCATAACCGCGACCACGCCCACGGGCAGGTGCAGCAGGAGGCCCTCCAGGGCCAGGTGCCACTGCTCACCTGCCGCCCGCCCACCTGCCCACCCACAGGCTGCTGAAGTGGATTGAGGACGGGATCCCCAAAGACCCTTTCCTGAACCCCGACCTGATGAAGAACAACCCGTGGGTGGAGAAGGGCAAGTGCACCGTTCTGTGAGCCCGCGCCCGGCCCACTCCCACCGTCCCGAGAGCCCGCGCCCGGCCCCCTCTCACCGTCCCGAGAACCCGCGGCCGGCCCCCTCCCATCGTCCCGTGGGCTCTCGTCCGGCCCACTCCCACCGTCCCGTGAGCCCGCGCCGGCCCCCTCTCACCGTCCCGAGAACCCGCGCCCGGCCCACTCCCATCGTCCCGTGGGCTCTCGTCTGGCCCACTCCCACCGTCCCACTCCCACTGTCCCGAGAGCCCGCGGCCGGCCCCCTCCCACCGTCCCGTAGGCTCTCGTCCGGCCCACTCCCACCGTCCCGAGAACCCGCGCCCGGCCCACTCCCATCGTCCCGTGGGCTCTCGTCCGGCCCCCTCCCACCGTCCC
>CAUYLG010050360.1:0-36215 GCA_963573385.1 Cacajao melanocephalus
GACCCCATCATATCAGCCCAAAACCTCCTTAAGCTGATAAGCAACTTCAGCAAAGTCTCAGGATACAAAATCAATATGCAGAAATCACAAGCATTCCTATACACCAATAACAGACAAACAGAGAGCCAAATCATGAGTGAACTCCCATGTACAATTGCTACAAAGAGAATAAAATACCTAGGAATATAATTAACAAAGGATGTAAAATATCTCTTCAAGGAGAACTACAAACCACTGCTGAAGGAAATAAGAGAAGATGCAAACAGATGGAAAAACATTCCATGCTCATAGTTTGGAAGAATCAATATTGTGAAAATGGCCATACAGCCCAAAGTAATTTATAGATTCAATGCTATCCCCATCAAGCTACCATTGACCTTCTTCATAGAACTGGAGAAAACCACTTTAAACTTCATATGGAACCAAAAGAGAGCCTGCATAGCCAAGACAATCCTAAGCAAAAAGAACAAAGCTGGAGGCATCATGCTACCTGACTTCAAACTATACTACAATGCTACAGTAATCAAAACAGCATGGTACTGGTACCAAAACAGAGATATACACCAATGGAACAGAACAGAGGCCATGGATGCAACACCGCACATCTACAACCATCTGATCTTTGACAAACTCAACAAAAACAAGCAATGGGGAAAGGATTCCCTGTATAATAAATGGTATTGGGGAAACTGGCTAGCCATATGCAGGAAGCTGAAACTGGACCTCTTCCTTACATCTTATACAAAAATTAACTCCAGATGGATTAAAAATTTAAACATAAGAAATAACACCATAAAAACCCTAGAAGAAAACCTAGTCAACACCATTCAGGACATAGGCACAGGCAAGGACTTCATGACTAAAACACCAAAAGCAATGGCAACAAAAACCAAAATAGACAAATGGGATCTAATTAAACTTAAGAGCTTCTGCACAGCAAAAGAAACTATCATTAGAGTAAACTGGCAACCAACAGAATGGGAAAAAATTTGTGCAATCTACCTATCTAACAAAGGGCTAATATCCAGAATCTACAAAGAACTAAAACAGATTTACAAGAAAAAAGCAAACAAATCCATTCAAAAGTGAATGAAGGATATGAACAGACACTTTTCAAAAGAAGACACAAATGCGGCCAAAAAACATATAAAACAATGCTCATCATCACTGGTCATTAGAGAAATATAAATCAAAAGTTCATTGAGATACCATCTCATGCCAGTCAGAATGGTGATCATTAAAAAATCTGGAGACAACAGATGCTGGAGAGGATGTGGAGAAAAAGGAACATTTTTGCACTGTTGGTGGGAGTGTAAATTAGTTCAACCATTATGGAAGACAGTGTGGCAATTCCTTAAGGATCTAGAAATAGAAATTCCATTTGACCCAGCAACCTCATTACTAGGTATATACCCAAAGGATTATAAATCATTCTATTATAAAGACACATGCACACATATGTTCATTACAGTGCTGTTTATGATAGCAAAGACCTGGAACCAACCCAAATGCCCATCAATGATAGACTGCACAAAGAAAATGTGGCACATATACACCATGGAATACTATGCAGCCATAAAAAACGATGAGTTCATGTCCTTTGTAGAGACATGGATGAATCTAGAAACCATCATTCTCAGCAAACTGACACAAGAACAGAAAACCAAAAACCACATGTTTTCACTCATAGGTGGGTGATGAACAATGAGAACACTTGGACAAACAGACGGGAACAACACTCACAGGACTAGGTGTGGGGGGAAGGGAGGGGAGGGACAGCGAGGTTGGGGATGGGGAGGATGGGGAGGGATAACACCTGGAGAAATGCCTGATGTAGGCAACAGGGGAGGGAGTGATGGAGAAAGCAAATCACCATGGCATGTATGTACCTATGCAACAATCCTGCAGGATGCAGGATGTGCACATGTACCCCAGAGCCCAAATACAATAAAAAAAGATTTATTATCATAATAAATCTTTTTTATCTTTAAGGCTAGAAAAAAAATTGGTTCAACAGTTTTCATGTGCTGAAAGAAAAGAACTGTTGGCGTGGATGTGGAGAAAAGGGAACACTTTTACACTGTTGGTGGGAATGTAAACTAGTACAACCACTATGGAAGACAGTGTGAAGACTCTTTAAAGAACTAAAAGTAGATCTACTGTTTGGTCCAGAAATCCCACTCCTGGGTATCCATCCAGAGAAAAGTCATTATATGAAAAAGATACTTGTGCATGCATGTTTATAGCAGCACAATTTGCAATTACAAAATATGGAGCCAACTCAAATGGCCATCGGTCAATAAGTGAATAAAGAAAATGTGGTATATATGTATATATACCATGGAATACTATTCAGCCATAAAAAGGAACAAAATAATGGCATTCACAGCAACCTGAATGGAGTTGGAGACCATTATTCTAAGTGAAGTAACTCAGGAATGGAAAACCAAACACCCTATGTTCTCACTCAAAAGTGGGAGCTAAGCTATGAGGATGGAAAGGCATGAGAATAATACAATGGACTTTGGGGACTCAAGCGAAAGGGTGGGAGGGGGGTGAGGGATAAAAGTCTACACACTGGGTACAGTGTACACTGCTCAGGTATAGGGTGCACCAAAATCTCAGAAATTACCACTAAAAATCTTATTGATGTACAATAAATAAATAAGTATTAACAAAGGGAAAATTGGCACATGGACTGTCAAGAGGCCTCAGGCAAGAGCCCCCTTCTCCCCACTGAGACACAGTGCCCTCCCCAATGCTATCCAGCAGCCACCCTGAAGAAACAGAGAATGCCTGAGGAGCCCAGGCAGGAGGCTGGAACTTAAGGCATAGGAGAAGAGCCAAGAGGTTGTGAAGACAGAGCAGCTGCAGGGGAGGTGCAGACTCCACCACCTGAGGGGTGCCTGCAGAGGCCTGAGAGCCAAGGCCAAGGCTCTGTGCCATGGGGAGGCCTCCTGCATCTCCCTCCGTGTGACTCTGCACAGATTGGATTATATTCCTTGAACCTGAAAAAAAGGAGCTGCCTGAACATTTTTGGGGATTCCGTGTTTGTGCTGACACCACCACCCTTTCCTTCTACAACACTGGGCATGGTTCCCTACTTGGACCAGGGGTTGGCAATCAATGAGTGGATGATTATCCCTCAGGCCAAGTCTTCCTACAGCCTGTGTTTGTGAATCCGATGTTATTGATCAAGGTCAGGCACATCGATGAATCCGTTGTCCACGGCTACCTTCGTGCTATAACGGCAGAGTTAGATGTGACAGAGACTGTGTGGCTGCAAAGCCTGAAATATTTACCCTCTGGCTCTTTACAGAAAGGGTTGTCAAACCTGAGGAAATTAATAGGAAAAAAACTATTCCAGTTCCTAAAAATATGAGTGTTTTGTGTGGTAAAAGAGATCACACATTTCAAAGAGAAATGATAAAGACAGACTGAAGAAAATACTTGCATTTTAAAAAGTTAATGACTTTTGCCTGGGCATGGTAGCCCATGCCTGGAGTCCTTGCAAAGACAGGCTGCAAGGACAGGCAACTACAGGCATGGAGGCTGCAAGGACAGGTGACGAGAGGTACAACACTCTCTCCCTTTCTAGGGCAATTCAGGATTTCTGGAGCTATTGAGGACTTTCATGTTTCAACATAAGGAAACAGAGAAATTCTTAACAGATTGATTTTAAGTCAGAAGAGGAAACAGCAAAGAATCATCTAAAGGTGACCATGTATTTTGTCACCCCCACAGATACAAAGGGCCATTGTCTCGTCCGCCACCTTTCCAGGGCATCTCACTGCACTTTGAGTGAAATTGAAACTCCTCTCTCTGGCTTACAAAGCACTCGTGGCCAAGCCCTGCACACTCTCCCAGTCTTCCCTGCCCTCACCCCTGCCTGGAGGGCTTCTGTCCCTGCTTCAGTCAGGTATCACTGCTTTTGGGGACCCTTCCTTCACCTCCCTAAGGAGTAAGCCCTCTCTCCTCCTGCCACATCTGGAACAGGTCATCTATACATATATAATAATGAAGACATCATAATTGAGCTAAAGACAATAATGTTAAAAACAGCCAGAAAAAAAATGACATTTTACCTACAAGTGCCATTTGAATTCTTAAGCCCTGTCCCTCTAAGCCATGATTTTCTTGTATTTCACTGAACATCATGAAATTATCATTTTTTATCCTGGCACAGTGACTCACGCCTGTAATCCCAGCACTCTGGGAGGCTGAAGTGGGTGGATCATTTGAGGTCAAAGACCAGCCTGGCCAACGGGGTGAAACCCTGTCTCTACTAAAAATACAAAAATTAGCTAGGCATGGTGGCGTACGCTTGTAATCCCAGCTACTTGGAAGGCTAAGAGAGGAGGATTGCTTGAACCCAGAAGGTAAGTGTTGCAGTGAGCCAAGATTGCACTGCTACTCTCCAGCCTGGGTGACAGAGTGAGACTCAATCACAAAAAAAAAAAAAAAAAAGGTTTAGTAACTCTAATATTCAAAGGCTTTCACAAACTAATAAGAAAAAGGCAATCGCCATAGGATAGAAAAATGGGCAAAGGAGTTGAACAAAGCACACAAAAATACAAACGATTTATGCATTTGTGATAAAGAGAAATGTCATACGTTATTAAGAAAACAGAAATGTCACAGTGCTTCTCACTCACATTGATAGTATCGAGTCTGGATAAAGATGGAGGGCACACTGCACCTTTGGGTAAAGCATCAGAGAGTACACTTGTTTTGGAGGGGTTAATCTAGCTAAACTAACATTAAATTTTTTAAAAATTTCATCTCTTTTGCCAGATAATATCATCTCTAGACGTCTAATCTATAGAAATAGTCATACAAATTCAAAAATAAATACAGAAGGATTTTCATCCTATCATTACATGATATAACATGCTTTAAAGAAAATCTGAATACTAATTAATGGAAAATGGTTACATAAATTGTAATGCATACATTTTGTAAAATATGCAGTTACTAAAAGGAATTAAATGCATCAATATTTTCTAAATGGAATAACTACTAAGATATATTGTCACTCTAGAAGTGACAATTTCTAGGAGCCCTTTGTATGATAGGGAGTTTGCTCTTTGTCAGACAAAATGTTTCCCCCAGATTCTCTTTCATTTTCTGATATTGCTTACAGTTTTTAAATTTTTTGCAATGCAGATTTTCTAAAATTTCATTATAGTCACGTTCATCAATCTTTTCTTTCATGGATTTTATATTTTGAGCATAGTTTTAAAAAAAGGCTTTTCTTACTTCAAAGTCTAAAAAATAATCTTATGCTTTCATTTAGAACTTTTCATATTCAATTTTTTATATCATAATCTTTGATGTATTTGGAATTTCTCCTAATTTAAAGGGTCAGGTATAGATGTAATATTTTTTTAAAGATGGGTATCAAGTTGTTACCACATCATTTATCAAAAAACTCATCTTTTCTCTACTGTTTGAAATGCCACCTTTATTGCCACTAATTTGCCCTATATATTTGAATATATTCCTAGATTTTAAAATCTCTCCTATTGGCCTGACTCTCCATAAAATCAATACCACACAATTCTATTTATCAAGGCTTTATAAAGCATTTTTTTCTTTTTTTCATACAGCTCCTGAAATATAAAGCATTTTAATAACCAGCAGCCTACTCTATCACCATTACTTTTCTTCCTCTTTTACCGGACATTCTCGGCTTTTTAACTTTCCACATTTAAGAAAGTTTGTCCAGTTTAAAAAAGGTCTAATGATTCACTGGATTCATATTAAATTTATGAAGCAAGTTAGAGAAAATTCTCATGTTTATTTTATTTAGTTTTCATGTCTAATATGGTATGTCTTTCCATTTGTTCAAGACTTCTTTTTGGTTTCTTCAGTGCTATCTGACTACTTTAAAGTTTTCTTCATTTAACATAGAGGTCTTGCATATTTCTTGAGTTTATCCCTAAGTATTTTAACTTAATAATGCTGTATTTAATTTGAGTCTTTTATTTTTATTTTTTTTTTAAGATAGAGTCTTGTTCTGTCACTGAGACTGGAGTGCAGTGCTGCGATCATAGCTCACCGCAGCTTCTAACTCCTGAGATCAAGCAATCCTCCTGCTTCAGCCTCCCAAGTAGCTAGGACTGCAGGTGCATGCTACGACATCTGGCTGGTTTGTTTCTTTTTAATTTTTTTAAGAGATAGAGATCTCGCTATGTTTTTTTAAGAGGTGGAGATCGCCAGGCTGGTCTCAAACCCCTGGTCTCAAGTGATCCTCCCACCTTAACCTCCAAAAGTGTTGAGATTACAGGTATGAGCCCCTATGCCTGGAAGAGTCTTTTCTTAATTCATATATTCTTTTTCTCTTCAGAGCTTTATTGAGATATACTTCACACACTGTAATATTTACAGAGTTCTGCAAATCTAATTTTCAAACATTTTCAAAACTCCAGAAAGAAATCACACACACATTAACAGTCATTCTAATTCCCACTCCTTGCCCTGCCCCACCTTGCCTCGGTTCCAGCCGACCATGAATCTACTTTTTCTCTCTGTGGATTTGCCTTTTCTGGACACTTTACATAAGTGAATCCTAGAATATGTGGTCTTTTTGACTGTCTTTCTCTCTCTCTCTCTTTCTTTCTTTTTTGGCAGAGTCTTGCTCTTTTGCCCAGGCTGGAATGAAGTGGCAAGATCTCAGCTCACTGCAACCTCTGTCCCCCAGGTTCAAATGATTCTTCCTCCCTCAGCTTCCCAAGTAGCTGAGATTACAGGTACCTGCCACCATGCCCAGCTAATTTTTGTATTTCAGGGTTTCACTATATTGGCCAGACTGGTCTCAAACTCTGACCTTGTGATCCACCCACCTCGGCCTCCTAAAGTCCTAGGATTACAGGCATGAGCCACCACGCCCAGAACTGACTGGCTTCTTTCATGTAGCACAGTGTTTTCAAGGTTCATTCATGTTTTTGCATGCATCAGCACTTCACTTTTTTAATGACAAATAACATTTTATTGCATGGGTATACCACACTTTACCCATTTATCAGTTGGTAAACATTTAGGTTATTTCCACTTTTGGGGTATTATGAATAATGATACTACAAACACTTGTGTACAAGTTTTTGTGTGAACATGTTTTTAATTTTCTTGAGTATATACCTAAAAGTGAAGCTGCTGAATTATAAGGTAACTATGTTTAACTTTTATAGAAACTTCCAAACTGTTTTCCAAGTGGCTGCAACATTTTGCATTGCCATCAGTACTTTATGAGAGTTTTAATTTCTCCATAACCTCACCAACACTTGCTACTTTCTGTATTTTTTATTATAGCCATCCTATAGAGTGTGAAGTGGTATCTTACTGTAGTTTCTTTTACATTTCCCTGATGACAAACTGTGTTGAACATTGTTTCATATGTTTATTGACCATCTGCATATCTTCTTTGGTGATATCCATTCGAGTCCTTTGCCCATTAAAAAATTAAATTGTCATTTTGTTATTGGATTGTTAATTCATATTTTCTACTTGATTGTTGCTTTTATATGTGAAAATCTGTGGGTCTCAGTATTAATTTTGTTCACTGATACTGTAGTAAATTTTCTTATTATTTGTTGTACTTTTTCATTATCTTGGATTTTTCAGGCATGCAATCATATTATCTGAAAATAGGCTAGTTCCTCTTTCCCAGTGTTTCTCTTGTCTATGATACTCACATTGGTTGGTACCTCTAATGCAATGTTAAATAATAATGGTTACAGGAGACATTCTCATTTTGTTTCTGACACTTCAGGAATCCTAATGACTTGAATTTGGGGGCTGGAATAGATTTATACTGATAATATGAAGTATTAATCTATTATTGGTTTATTTAAAATATTAAAATCAGACTAGACTTAAATTTTCTATGGTCTATGGAACTGATCATATGATTTGTCTCTTTAGAGTCAGTGATTTTGTAACTTGTATTAATTTCCTGACATTCAGTTTTCCTCTTATTTCTGGAATAAATTCTGCATAGTCATAAGGAATATATTCTTATTCTAAGGCATTGTTATACTCTGTTTCCTAATATTTTATTTAAGATTTTAAAATTGGAATTAATAAGCAAAATTGGTGTGTAGCTTCCTTTTTTGTGGCTATATTCCCTGCCACATTTCAGTGTTACATTTACCTCATAGAAAACATTTAGAAGTTTTTCTCATTTTTCAATGCTTTGTAGCAGTTTAAAAAACACTGAAAATGTCTGTTATTTATCAAAGGCTGTGTAAATTCCCTTATAACATTATCGAAGGCCATTCTGGAGAATAACTTACTGACAACTATATTAGTCTGCAAGGGTTGCCATAACAAAATAGCACAAACTAAGTGGCTTAAACAACAGAAATTCATTGTCTCACAGTTCTGGAGGCCGGAAGTTGAGATCAAGGTGTCAGCAGGGCTGTGCTCCGTGGAGAACGCTGGGGAAGGATCTGTCCAGGCCTCTCTCAGCTTCTGGTGGTCCCTTGGCAACTGGCAGCATCACTCCAATCATCACGTGGCATCCTCCCTGTGTGCCTGTGTCTGTGTCCAGACGTCCCCTTTTGAGAAAGACACCAGCTGTGTTAAATGACAGCCCACACTGCTCCAGTGTGACCTCATTCTAACTTCACTAATCATATCTGCAGTGACCTTGTTTCCAAATGAGGTCACAATCTGAGGGACTGGGGCTTAGGACTTCATCACAGGAATTCAGGCGCATACAGTTCAAACCAAAACAACAACCTTCTCCATTTCTTCTCACAAATCACTCTATTTAAACTTCCTAACTCTTTTGGAGTTCATTGTGATAAGTTATATTTTTCCAGGAAACTATCTATTTGTGAAATATCTTCAAATATAGCTGAATAAAATGGACCAAATTAATCTTTATGATTTTATTAATTTTCTGTTTCTTTTTCCTTCACAAAAATAAATATTTTTTTCTTCCTGGTTATTTCTCCCTTATTGTTTTTTTCTTTTTGGTGTTTAAAAGCTATTTTACTTACGTTATTTAGTGGTTTGTACATTCCACCCCATTCCATCCCCCAACCATGAACTTTTGTATTTATTTCTCAATTATGCTGTTTTTTCCCCCACATCACTAATTTATATTTTTTTGTTAATGCTTTCAGTTTTTTTCTTTAAATGACTAAATGTACTTATTTTAAAATAATTATATAGTAAAATTAACGTTTTTACTCTTTCAGGGTAAAGTCCATGAATTATAACATATATACATTCATGTGACTACTGCCATCACCAGGGTACACAGTTGTTCTATGACCTAAAAAAAAAAAAATCCCCCAAACAAGAAAACCTCATGTGCTGTTGACACCCTCGCCCCATCCTGGCCCCATCCCCCACTGATCTCCCTCGCTGTCATTCTGTTCTCCTCCACTGTAGCTTTGTCTTTTAGGCAATTCCATGCTGATATAATCATCCAGTATATAAACTTTGGAGACCACTACTCTCACAAGCACCGTGCCTTTGAGATTCATTCAGATTGGTCTGGGTGTCCATACAGGCTAGTCTCTGGGGAGGCTGTAGCACACCGCGCCCCCTCCCCACTGGCCCACCTCTGAGTGCTCGGGGTCTGTTTCCTGATAGAAACCTCTAGCAGCAGCAAGAATAATTCCCAAGAAGTGCCCGTTCTCTTCCCTCATGACAAGATGCACAATTTATCTTCCGGGAAGGAACACTCAGCCTTTGGCATAACTTTCTTAAGACTCCCAATTTGCTAATTCATTTTAAGAGAAAAGAAAAATCCTTTCCAAGTAAGTACTGGGAGTGTGGTGTAGTGGGGATTCTTCAGACTCAGAAAGTGACCTGGCCAAGGTCCCCTAGTCCTCTCCATCCCCCCTTTCCTGAGTTGCATCCCTGCTCTCTGACCCCCTTTACCTGACTCCAGCTGTGTTTTTAGTGCTCCCTGATATTCCTGCACCCTGAGCCCCGCAACTACCCTGCAGTCCTACAGCTCCTGACACACCCCGCAAGGCTTTTCCATTTCTAGGTGGCTCAACCCTGCTGCAGCTTTTTAATTATTTTTATTTATTTACTTATTTAGACGAAGTCTTGCTGTGTCACCCGGGCTAGAGTGCAGTGGCATGATCTCAGCTCACTGCAACCTCCACCTCCCTGGTTCAAGTGATTCTCCTGCCTCAGCCTCCCGAAGTAGCTGGGATTACAGGCACCCGCCATGGAGCCCGGCTAATTTTTGCATTTTTTGGTAGAGATGGGGTTTCACCATCTTGGCCAGGCTGGTCTTGAACTCTTCACCTCGTGATCCACCCACATTGGCCTCTCAAAGTGCTGGGATTACAGGCATGAGCCACCGCACCTGGCTTTATTTATTTATTTTTTTCCACTACAAATGTCTTACAGGCTGGTTGCAAGAAAATGCAAGTAACACATAAACATATTAAGTATAATATAAAATGTGCTTTCATTGCCTGCCTCCAATACCAAGGTCCATTTCAGAGGTGACCACTCTTTATGGACAGCTTGGGATATGTGCCTCCAGATTGTTTTGTGTGCATCTGCAAAGACACACACACACACACACACACACACATCCCTCACACACGTGCTCACAGACACCCTGTACTTTGCAGTAGACTCTGTTGGTGCTGGGCCAATTTTCTTCATCTGGCCACTGCATCCTTCCTAGCTGCACCCTACTCTGGAAACTCAGCCAGGGCAGAAGCCATCTGTCTCATCCAGAAATGTCTGGAAGTGGTGCCCAACCCACTGGGCAGCCCCCAGCCAGCCACTGAATAATACAGGCACAAAATCCTGGCCCCCCTTGCTTGGAGGAGGGGCTGCTCTGTGGTACCTTTTACACTCCAGGGCTCCCCTGGGACCAGGCTGAGGCTTCCACTGGATCCCTTGCCCGGCTTCTCCCCTGCCCTTCCAGGCTTCTCCCGAGAGCGCTTTCTCAGCAAATGTCTCGCACATAGGCCTGTATAATAGCTATGCATAGTGCATAATAGGTATGCACAGGGTATAATAGGTATGCATAGGCACACATAGCTATGCTGAGAGAGGAGCTCCTGCTCACTGAAGCAGAGGGTGGTGACTTTCTTCCCATGACAGCACCCCACGGCCACCTCTGAATGTGAGTCTACTTCACTTTCTTATGGCAGCAGAGCTCCCCCTGGAATTGATTAATAGCCCTATTAGTGAGATTGAGCTCATTCATTCATTAGACACATGGTTTATGAAGTGCTACTGAATGCCAAGTGCTGCTTTAAGCACTGGGGCTGTCTCCAACTTTTCTCTCTTATAGAAAAGCAGAATATTTTTAAAGCATATTTTTGTGTACGTGGTTCTGAAGCATAGATTCCTGGAGATGGAATTGTGGGTCAGAGGGAAACTGCATTTGCAGCTGGGATGGCTGTCTCTTGGGGAAGTGTTTCTCCATCAGCTCCAGAGGCAGCTCCTTGCTTTGTGTCTACTTTTCTCCCCCATCTTCACCTTGGCAACCTCTCCTCCCCAGCCTTTCCCACCTGCCCACGGAACACTTGGAACCCTGGCGGGGCTGCTGCTGAGCCCTCCCCGCCCCCACCCCCACCCCCCCCACACACACACGCTGCTGCTCTGGGCATCTGCCCTTCCTGCTGCCTCAGGCCCTCAGACACCAAGGCCTCCCAACTCATCTTCTCTCTGGTCCCTGTTTAACGAAGGAGGAATTTCGGACTCAGAGAGGTTAAGTGACCCACTTTTCTAGACCCATTTGTCCAAGTTCCTCCCAAACATCACCAGCCTGTCCCAGGGGCACTTCAAATTCAGCATCCTGGATTACTTCTCTTCATGTCTGCCCTAAATCTTGCTTTTTCTGTTCCCTATTATAAATGGCCAAGAGAAAATGTCCCATGACGGCTGGCTCTCCTACCCCACCTTGTCAGGCACAGGTCTCCTGAGCTCTCCTGAGCCTGTCTCCTGGGTCTGCTGTTATCACTGCCCCCTGCAGCACTGGTCTGGATTTGTGGCTGCCAGTTGCCTTGCTGCCTCCACCAGCAGGACATCCCTCGTCCTCACAGGCCCTGGAGAGTCCATCCTCCAGTGCAGCTGTCAGCACCACTCTTGGCTCAAGCAGCCCACTGGGGACTCAGACGGGACGGTGGCACCAGAGGCCAGCATAGTCCAACTCAAGTCACTCCATGCAGGCACCTTTCAGGTCCTCAGGCCCTGGGGACCAGCACCACACACAGCTGTGGTTCCTCTCAAGCCAATGCCATGGCTCAGCCACTGCAGACCACCCATGCTGCCCCGCTCTTACCTCGCAAGGCCTCTTCTCTTGGCCCCCT
The DNA here is from genome assembly GCA_963573385.1 of Cacajao melanocephalus. Lineage (NCBI taxonomy): Eukaryota > Metazoa > Chordata > Mammalia > Primates > Pitheciidae > Cacajao > Cacajao melanocephalus. The sequence continues at coordinate 12,306 of CAUYLG010050360.1, forward strand.
GGACAGCTGCCTCTTTCCTCCCAGGACAACATGGGACTCTGGGGTTCGCCAGTGCATGTGTGGGGCATCAGAGGAGCCGAGTGCTGCCTGTGAAGGTCACTGACCACATGTCGGGGAAATGGAACAGGATGGGAGGGCAGACATTTGGGCTGGTGTCCTACAGATCCAAGACCCACAGCTCACCATACTGCTTGACTTCAGGTCCCTGATTGGCAAGTTGAAGGCTCCCAGAAGGCCCTCCCCAGAAAGCAACTCTCTAGAGATCTACTAAGCATCTTCGGAGAAAATTTAGGAGCATGGGTGGTTTGTATCAGGCCTCTGTTCTTTCCTAAACTCTTCTGGGTATCTTTGTATCCCTTGAGTGCTTATCAGGATGCCACACGGCACAGCAGGTGGTGAATAAATGTGTCATAAGTGAGCTCTCAGGCTTTTCATCAGGGAAACGTATGACTTCTCTGATAGAGCAATGTCACTCCATTTTACTTACTTGCAGGAATGTTTAACACGGGAGTGACTGGGACACTGCAGGTGGTTGTGTTTATTGGTAAACCTTTTCAGACGACAGTTTATTAATCTATACGGGAAGTTCTAAAATTATACAATAACTTTAATTTTACTTATTGAAATTCTAAAAAAATAATTAAGGATGTATGTAAGATTTAGCTGGAAGGTTGATCTGTAAATAGCAAGGGCTATTTATAATAGAAAAAAGTTGAAAACAACCTATGTCCAATAACAGGAGATTGATTAACTAAGTTCTGGAATTTAGATACAATGGAATTCTGAGCAGCCATTAAAAATTGTATTATTGAAGTATATTTTGGGTGTGGGGAAAAAGTCGTAATATGTTACTGAATTGAGTCATGTTATAAAATAGTATGTACTGAATGGAAACACTTTAAAAGAAAAATGTACATGCTATACATTTTTAAACATCTGGCAGGGTCTTGCTACTCAAAGTGTGGTCCCTGGACCAGCTGCTTCTGCATCATTGGGAGCTTGTCAGAAACACAGAACTGCAGCCCAGCACAGCCTCAGGTGATTCCCACGTAGTGAGGTCCCAGTGCTGGGTTACGGCACCCACACAAACACCACATCTGTATGTGGGGCTACTAGGAGTCTATTATTTCTCCTTTTTGCTTATTTATTTGTGACAACTGTGTATTACTGACATAATAAAGAAAAAAGAAAGATGGACATTCTCTGAAAAACACACGGAGGGCTTCATTGCCATGGAAGCTTTCCTGGCTCTTTCCTTTCCTTTCTGGGACCCCTTGCTGAGCTCACATTAAGCCCTGCTCCTTCTTGGGTGCATTTGACTCTGGCAAGGGGATTCTTGGCTTGAAGAGTGGCACTTTCAGAACCACTGCTACTTTCGAAGGGGCTCTGCTCCTGCTGGACAGGGTGTGAGGCTGAAGGTGCGTGGGACTTCGGTCTCCCCAACCCCTCCAAGGGCATGGGCCACGCCCTTGCTGGCCCTCCCACTCTGCTGCATGGTCTGCCCATTAAGATGCAGGCTGCTTGGCAGATTAGGTCATTTCTTTTCCAGTAAGTGAATTGGCTACTTATGCATTCTCCTGCAGCACCAATGCCAGACACATTTCTCAATCCTCCTCCCCTGGTTGGACAAGGCCAGGAACAGACTGTTTCCACCTTCCTTACATCAATGTCAGGCTGCGGCAGGTGGCTCTGCTGGAAGGCCACTACCCTCATCCCAACTGTCCAGGAGAGCGTCTTTCCTCAGCTCTAGTGACGTCAGGCGGATGCTGCACCTGCAGAGGAGAGCAGCTGTCTCTGAAGCTGGCCCTTGGGTCACATCCCCAAAGATGCATGGTCAGAGCGAATGACACTTGTGGCTCTTGGAGTGCGGGCTACATATCACAGACATGGTGTCCGAAGCCTCTGAAACAAGCAAGATCTTCTCCCCCAAGGCAAAGTGTAGACTAAGCCCTGCTGTTTCTTCCAGTTGAGCAAGGACGATCCAGAGGCTAGGGCTGAGTTCCCATCTGACTTGGTTCTGAAGCCTGTCCCCTGCGAGTAGAGTTGCCAGCACGGTGCCTAAATATGGCTTGCAGTTTCCCATGATTGAGGGTGACCAAAGTTTTAAAGACCCAAGAAAGTGCTGAGTCCAGTGGCCTGATTTCACTTGCTTTATTTTTTGCTGAGTACTGACCTTCATTCAGGGTTTAGGGCCAACCTGTGTGGGTGGGGTGTGGGAGGTCTGCACCTTGAGGAGCCCGGCATAGGGGTGGGTGGCTCATGCTGACTGGTGGCATCTGTTTCTGAGCTTGGCCATCTCACACCTTTGCCCATGAATACTACCCCCCACCCCCGCACTCTCATTTTCAGAAGGTTCCACCCAGGAAAGCGGAGGTGCCACCAGCTATGGTTTGGGACAAGCTGGGCCCTTGCAACCAGTGTTTATAGTGGGGAGAGGGTGGGAGCGTAGGGAAAGGCATGGGTCAGAGCGTACCCCCCACCTACCCTGCCCTCTCCTCCTTCACCTTTGTCACCCCACCCTGTAGTTGGCACCGGTTCCCACGGCGTCTCCCATGTGGCCCCTGTCAGCCTAGGGATCAGCCTGCTATCAGCACCTGCCGCCTCATCCTAGCTGCCCACTCCAGGGGCCTCTTACTGCATTTGTCCTTCTCAGAGCAGCCACCACCCTGCAGACCTGGCCAGGGCGGAGCGCGTGGGGTCTGCACCACTGGGAAGACCTGGTGAGGCTCAAGCTGAATTATTCTACATGCTTCCTTATACATTCCAAAAATGTCTGAAAAAAAAAACTGGAGAACACATCAGGAGTCCTCAGCCACTCCTCTCTCCTCTGTGGATGCATTTATTTCATTGTCCTTTCTTTCCTTCTTGTCCCTGTTTCTCATGGAGGACACTGTGCTGGCCCTCAATGTTGGGGCCTCTGCTGACCTCATTCGTTCCTCAGATGAGTGGTCTTGTCTCAGGCCTGAACTCCCGACTCCACTCGATTCCTGCTTCTAAGGACCCTAAGACTGGATCGGGGCTACCACATCACCTGGCAGCCTGTATACATGGATGCAATAATCCTGGGAGTTCCCAAGAAGGAAACCCCCACTGCGTGTTCTTCCTGGCCTCTCGGGGTGTTTCTCAGAGTAAGTGGGAGGAGCAGGAAAAGTGGCTTCACCAGCATCTCTTCATGGCTGTTGATAGAAATGCTATGCGGACCGATGGGAGTGGGGAGGGATACAGAGCCGACGAGGCCCAGCACTCGCCCGAGGGCTGATCTTTGGAGTCCTTGGCAGGAAGCAGGAAGCAGGGAGCAGGTAATGAAGGAGTAATGCCCAGCAGGAGTGAGTCATCAGACTGGAGACCAAGAAAGGGCCAAGGAGGCACTCAAGTGCTGAAGGAATAAATGATGGGCTCTGGACTTTAGTTAGCGTTCCTCACAATGTGTTAGATGAGAAAGGGTCTGGGTTCAAACAGGTTAGGAAGTGCCACTCGTTCCCAGTTAAATGTGTTCATCTCTGTTCATCTTCGTCAGAATTGAGAGAAAAAGTTGGCGGTGAGTAAAGCGAGCTGGGAGGCCACATGAGGAAAGGACTTTGTGGGTCATTGATTCATTGACCCCTCTCCTGTGAACTCTGCCCCCAGGGACATCACCCAAGGACAGCAGAAGGGTGACCTGGAAGGGCCTGAAGAGAGGTGGTTATTGGGGTGGGACCCAGGCTGGTGGCCGTGGGGATGTGGGAGGTGGGTGGTCAGTGGTCAGGACAGAGTTCTACCTGGAGTGAGGACTGGACCCTGCGTGGTCACCGTGATCAAGACAGGCCAGGGCACCTTCAAGTAAGGCAGGACAGTGAGGACCATGAGCTATGGGTGGTACCTGCGCTCCCCCAGGCTCACAGAGCACTAGCCAAGCGAACCCTGGAGAGGCCTAACTGCGGCCCTGCCCTTTCTTTCTGGGCTTCCCTGTCCTTTCCTGGAAGGGAGAAGAAGCAGCAGATTGTCCTACCTTGGCCATAGCAGGCTCCTTCCTTCCAGGAGCCCGACTGACCCCACGGCCATCGGAGCAGCCTGCTGGGCGTTGGCTCTGTCGGCCCCCAGCCCTGGTCTCCTGGGCAAACCCCTTCACCTAAAGAAGAAAGGCCCTCGCCAGCTCCATCCTAATCATCCTAATCTCGACGTACTTCTCTCCAAGAGGCTAAAGGAGCCTACTCGGCTCTCATTCTCTGATTCTCTATCCTCCCCTAAGACCTCAGGCTCATCCCTGGCCCCAAGCCATTCATCTTTCTCTCTTATTGCCTCCCAGCGCCCAGAATTTTGGGCTTTCTCACTCCTCCGCAACCTGCCAATTCTCTATCACCAAAGGCTGAAGAACTGCGTTTGCAAAGAGGTAGGGGCAGGGCGGGGCTTCCGTGGAGAGGGCGTGACCTGAGCACGGGGGCAGGGCCTGCGGGAGGGGCGGGGTCTGAGAGCCCAGCTGAGGACAGCTAGAGCCTCCCGCTCCCCAGCACCCACGCCCCTGTCTCAGCGGTTCCCCGCTTAGTCCAGCACCCTGGGGGAATGCTACGGTCTGGCTAGTGGCACGCCCTGCCCGCCCTCGTCTCGTCTTTGAGCCTGGTCACTGAGCGTCCTGCACAGTTGCCATCCGTGCCCACACGCTGCCCCGGGGCCACCGTGTCCCGGTGTGGTCTTGGTCCCCGCTGCTCTCGTCCCGCCTGCCACTGTCGTTTGCTTGTGGGCCTTTCCATTAAGAAGCAAGCGCTCCCGGAAGGGCCATCGTGCTGCGGGCAACCCCCCTAAGGCACCGACGAGTGTGAGCCTCTCTGCCTCTGTCCAGTCTGGGACAGACAGCTGTGGACACCTGAGGCAAAGGGAAGTCGGGGCCCAGGGGCATCTCAGAGGAATAGGGCCTCGGGAAAGCGGGGGAGATCCGGGCTTCAAGCGGGAGCTGAGGCAAGCAGGGAAGCCCAGCCCTGCAGGAGGGCAGGATGCTCACTTGGGCAGGAAGACCAGAGAGCAGGCCCTGGGGTGCAGCGAGCGAGGCTATGGAGACCACGCTCCTCCATCCCCTCCTCTCTGAAGGGATCCTGCAGGGCACAGAAGTCAGCAGAACCCGCCGTGCGCAGGAGGCGCCGCTGTTCTGGGCTCTGCCGGCCTTTCCAGGCCCCGGGAGCCAGAACTGTCTGAGCGGGGTGATGCGCCTGGACTTTTGTTCCAAGATCCCTGCGTGGAAGTCGGCCTAGCGAGGAGAGGCTGGAAACAGGCGAGGAGGGGCAGGGCCGTGGGTGGACGTGACAACGGGAGCCGGGTCCTCCCTCGCTAAGAAAAGGAAGGGACTCAGCCTTATTGAGAGGAGCGCCTGCGGAGGACTCGGGCCTGCACCTGAGTTTTCCCTGCACCCCGCACGCCGGACCCACGCACCTCCTCCCCAACACAAGCAGGGGCAGCCCAGCTGCACCCGGATCCTCCCTGAGCGTAGCGCTGGGGTCACAGCCTCCGACAGCTGTGCAAGGTTCCTCCTTCCCTGGCCCCTTCAGCGGCCGTCCAGAGTTCAGCATCAGCCCTCCTGGCACACACCCCACTGCTGACTCCATTCACTCCCCCTCCTCCCTTAAGCTATTTGAACTTCTCACGCCCTCCACCTGCAGGGCTCGGTGATGTCACCGGCTGACGTCACCAGCTGTAGAGAAACAGGAGCCGGTTTCCGTTTTCTCCTCCCTGCACCTGGCCAAATGCCCAGGTGTTCACCCACCCTCCACTGCTGCTCCTTGAGGCAGCCCACAGGCCCCAAGGAGATCGAATGGAGAGCCTGTGGATCCTGATGTCCCCCAGTCTCAGGGGACCAGGAGAAGCTCTGAGCCAGGCCCTCAAACCTGGCAGGTTCCAGGGCTGGGGGCAGGTCAGGGGCCCAGCCTACTCTCCTGCTGTCTGCCCTGCCTGGCTCCAAGGAGAGTGGTGGCCACACTCTACACACCTTTGTCCCCCAGCCGGCTGTCTGGCCTCAGCTCCCTCTGGGCTCAGACAGTGGGAGCACCAGCAGGGTGCAGAGCCACCTGGGAACAGCTCTCTCCTCAGCTTCCCCAAGCAGCTGCCGCCGTAGGGGTGGCCTGCTCTACCAGAGCCTGCTCCTGGCTCCTGCCAGGGCCATCTCCAGGGAGACAGCCACACCTGCTGTTGTCCGATCAGACCTCAAAGAGGTCATGGTTCCCTGTCCTTTCCAGTCTCCTCAGCCCTACCCATGCCTCTAAACAGACTCTACCCCCATGGCAGTGCTGGGGTACTGGCTGGTGCAGCTAGTGGGTGTTTGTTCTCCTTGAATTCATTCCAACCTTTGACAAGCATTCATTGAGCATCTGTCGTGTACACTAGACCTATGAAGGTGCCAGGACAGGAGGAGTACGACTTGGGTCCTGGCCTGTGACAGGCCAGGGCAAAAGCAGGGGGACAAGGAAGTGGTGGGGAGATTTAGGGCCCTGTGTGATCCCCAGCACCCCAATTCATGTCCCAGAAGGAAAAAATGGTAACTCTTGACCATGTTGTGCAATAGTCCTTAATCAGCCATGTCAGCTGAGAATACATCCAGTTCACATTACATTTAATGATGGTCTAGCACTGTCATTACCCATTTTTTAGCAAGATGGCCAAGAAAGCCACCTGTGAGGGCATCAGACTGTCCTCCTGCTGTTTTTGTCATACTCTGCTTCTGCACAAGGAAACACTCTCACAGGAAACACGCAGACACACATACACGGGAGACACACACACGTACAGAGGAGAGAAGCAGGAACAGAGGCTGGCCAGCTCCACCTCTTCTTCACTCCACCAACATGTTTTGAGCCCCCTCAGACAGATCAGGCCCCACCAGGTGTGGGGTCACCCCTCCCTGGCAGAGGTCACCCAGGTGGTTCAGTCAGAGCCCCCAGTGGTGGCCAGAGCTAGAGCGGAGAGTCTTCTCTTGGTCCCTGTCACTCTTTCCTCCTACGCCCTCCTTTCCCTCTTGGCCCCAAAGACCAAACCATTTCTTGGACTCAGAGGTCTGCAATGTCTCCTGCGGATCTCCAGGACTGGACGCACCCGGCAGCTTCTCCTGGGCACCAAGGCCTGGCACATGCCCCCTGTGATGCCCCCTGTGACTGGGCTCTCATCTTATCTTCACTTCTGTACCGTTCAGCTTGCCCTTCACCCCATGCTGGTCCTACTGGCTTTGGAAAGCTGTTGCTGTGAGACATCCTTCAGTGACTGTCCTTGCTTTGTGTCCACACCCAGACTTAGGGGGAAGAGAAGCAGCAAGCCTTCAGCCCCGAGTCAGTGAGGGATGAGTCAGTGAGTGCTCCCAGTGACCGAAAACCTTCCATTTCTTTTTAAGACTAAGATTTAGCTGAGAAACTCCACTCCCATCAATATATTTTTCCAGAGAACACCTATGGAGATGTGGAGGTGTGCCCTCCCCCGAGGGACTTGGAGAGAGAGGACAAGCAGGGACCTCAGTCTCACCACCCCTGTGTCAAAAGCCCCTTCAGCTCTGGCATACTTTGTCTAAACTCACTCTCCCCAACTAAAGCACACTGTCCTGGGGGGTGCTGTGTCTGCTGCCCCGACCCAGGTTCTCTGCACCCTGCCCCACATCCCCACCTGCTGAATGAATGTATTTAGCAAGTGAATGAACAAGAAAATATGCGATACTTCCTGACACCCCTTGCAGTTTGAAGAAAGGAGTTGGGTGGAGGGAGTTCTAATTTCTTCTGTGCTCTCTCTTTCCATCTATAAATCCCTACCCTTGGCCACCTGGGCCATCGTCACACAGCCCAGGGGCATACACAGGGCTGGCTGGCATTCTTGATGCCCTTCCCATTGTATCCTTCCTGTCCAGTGGACCCCTCAAGAGACATGGAAATGACTGAGACCACTATGTCAACAAGGAGAGATGCCTTCAGGAGCCACTGCTGCCTTCAGGAGAGACACCAGCACCCATGGAAAGGAGCCCTGAGGTCTCCATGGGTCTCTGTTTTCATTTGGGCCAGAAGCTTGATGAGTGTGGACATGCAGTGGTGGGTTGGAAGCTGAGGTGAGAGTGGGGCTGGAAAGAGCGGACCTGCTCTGGAAAGAAGTATGGGAACATCAGGCATCTTTTGGAACACCGCAGGGAGGTGGGGGAAGGAACGGCACAGAGCAACAGCCTGAGCAAGGGCAGGAGGTGCCTGTCCACTGAGCACCTTCAGGTGTTTGCCAACATGCAACATGAACCCCTTTCTGAAGGCTGCCTTGCATTAGGCCTTGGTGCTCCCCAGGGGCATTTGGGGAACACAGCGACGCCCATGGTAAAACAGCTCCATGAACTCAGCTGGTGGCAATAGGAGCTTCAGATCACAGGTGACCAGGAGAATATGTGCCCCTCAAGACTATAGAAACCTGGGGGAGGTGCTGGGTTTCCCAGAATTCCACCCGACCTGCACCCTGGGACACCTGGGACACCTTAGGGAAGCGGGTGCTGGTGATGCTGCCATTGCTGTCTCCCAGGCTTGAGGTGGGGGCAGGGTACACCCACAGCCATTGGCCCCATTGGCAGAATGCACTTTCATATCACCCCCTGCTGCTCACACCAGCCCTGTGTGGACTCCGGGATATGGACAGCAATCATTCCCATTTTATAGATGGAAAAACTATGTCCCCCAGAGAGGCATAATTGACCATACCTAGTAAGTGGTGCTATTAGGGCTGTAACTTGGGCCCCCGTCCTGAGCCTGGACTTTCTCCTGCTGGGCTCTGAGAGCCCCATCAGCCTACCCCTGCAGGGACCACAAACTCCACACTGGCTTCCTAACCCACAAGCATCGCCAACTGTCCATCCTCCTGGAAAACGTTCAATTGCATCTCTATCTTATACCCTTCAAAAAAATACATTTTGGGTGGACTAATTCCTGCATGCAAAATCCACAACTGCCTTTATCTTAGAGTCAAAAACAAAAGGATATGTTTGTAAACCTAGGTTAAAAATCTTAATTAGCACACAAAAAAAGCAACAAATGAAAACAGTGATAAAGCTGACTTCACCAAAACGAAAATTTTCTGTACTATAAAAGATTCCACAAACAAGCTTGAAAGTCTTTCTACCAAATGGAGAAAGAATTTGCTAAGCGTACAAGTGGTCAGAAAATATAAACAAGTCCTGCCAGCCAACAGGAAAAGACTAACCATGCAGCGTGAGGCACGGCCAAGAAGAACAAGGGCAAGTGCAAACACAAGGTGGGAGGCGGGCAGGCTCACCACGGCCACGGCCACTGAGGGAGCCTGAGTCACGCCCAGGTCAGCACTGAGTTTCCATCAGCTGGCAAATAACACTAGGAAGGGTTCGGGAGTGGGGAGCAGGTGTCTTCTACGTTGACAGGGATTGTAAAGGGGCGGAGCTGCCCTGGGGCCTGCAGGCAGTGCTTACTGATGTGCCACCTGTGCACCCGGGAGCTGGCACTTCCATCCTTAGACTCCCCCAAGACTTCCCCAATGTACACATGGGCAGGTACACAGATGCCCAGAAGCACTGCCTGTGACCCTGAAAACAGAAAGGTCTGGAAGCAATTGAAAATACAATTTGTTAAAAAAAAAAAAAAAAGGAAAATACCATTTGTAAGAAAATGGTAAAAAGAAACTATGTACATGTGTGTGTTTGTGTGTGCATGCATGTGTGTGCATGCATGTGTGTGCATGCATGTGTGTGTGCATGCCATGGAATACAGTGCCGCAATGAGGTGGGCAATGTCTACAATGAGGTAGACACCGGGTGATCTCCAAGGTCAGTGAAAATGTTCTGTGCACACCAGACCTACTGCTCCCGAAATCAAGACAAACCCATTCCTGCCTTCCAGGCCCTCCCTAGCCCCTCCTTCACTGCCTGCTCTTGCCCCCAGCTCAACTCCCAGGCCCTCTGCTCTCCTGGGGCCTTTCTCTGTCCTCTCATCCACCTCAAGGCTGGCATGCGTCCTTCCCTCTGTGCTCCCCACTGGAGCTGGCCCTGAGGCCGCTTCCCAGGGCAGCCTTTGCGAACCACTGCCCCTCAAGGTGCACCGTGCTCCTCGCTGAGGTGAGGCAGGTGCCCAGGGGCCCCGTCTGACAGCACACTGCTCGCACAAATGCTACCTCTTCCTGCTTTCCTGGCTGGCACCTGGGGGGTGGTGAACCTGCATGAACATCAGCTAGATGGCCAAGCAGTGGCACATAGATTCGGTGCCATTGTGTAAATGAGAGGTGCAGAGAGCAGCACTCTGTGTTTCTGTGGGCACAATGTGTGGGCGCCTGCACTCAGGAGGCTCTTCCCAAGAGACACTGGCACTCATCTCCACCAGTGCCTCCTCTGGCCTCATGGACAGTGGCAAAGTGGAAACAACTTTAATCAAGGTCTGCATTTTTAACAAAAAATGTACTATAAAAGATTCCACAAACAAGCTTGAAAGTCTTTCTACCAAATGGAGAAACAATTTGCTATGTGTACAAGTGGTCAGAAAATATAAACAAGTCCTGCCAGCCAACAGGAAAAGACTAACCATGCAGCGTGAGGCACGGCCAAGAAGAACAAGGGCAAGTGCAAACACAAGGTTGTTTTGATGACTTCAGATTCTTATGACTTCTGATTTTTCACCTTTACACTGTTGTGACTACAATATGTACTCAGTAGAACCCAAACTTCAGATTTAGCAATATGGGGTAGGATGCTCCCTCCAGATGCTGGGCAGCGGAGTAAGCACAGCTCTTGGGCAACTGTAGGTGAAAGTGAGTGCTCTGAGCACACATAAGCATGGGCTCAGCTGTGATGCTCACTAGATTAGGTGAATTAAATTCACTCTCAACTCGCTGTATTTTCAAAACATGATGACTTTATCAGACGTAACCCCCTCCAAGTTGAGGAGCACCTGTACAGTAAATGAAAAGGAAGTGTAATAAGGAAGAGATTCTCCTGCTTGGTCTCTGTTTACTGAAGTACAGTCTAGGGCCGGAAGCTGGGCTTCAGCCCTCTACCACAGCCACCCAGAGGGCCCACCATGAGCACAGAGAGGGGCTTTGCATCGGGGGAAGGCAGGGAAGGCTTCCAGGGTGATTCCGAGCAGAAACCAGTGGGCAGGCAAGACACAGGCAGGGGTGGCATGGGAAGGAGAGAGGTGGTCCCAGCTGAGGGGGAGCACAGGAAAACCCCAGAGATGGAGAAAACCAACAAGCCCTGCCTGCTGCCCTGGAGGAAGAGGCCCAGTCCCCGAACACCGAGGCCCAGCAGGAGTGGCCGGGACTTCCAACCCTGTGCATCTGTGAGGGATGGGATCTGGAACAGAGTCTTTACAGGAGCCCCTGTTTCTCTCAGGAAGGGACCTGGGGCTTCCTGGTTGTCTACAATCCCCAGAGCACCCCCTTCTTGGGACAGCCATGGCCCCGGTCAGCACAGACCCCAGCCTCCTTCCCAGCACCATGTGGCCCTTCAGCCCCTCTCCCCTCCTGGGGCCCCTCCAGATTTCAGTGGGTCTGGAGACAACAGGAATTTCCTAATTCCTGGCTGCGGGTGATGATGGATGCAGCCTGCCAGGCCCCTGCCATGGGGTCTTCAAGAAGCCATCTCCCTTCTCCCCGGACTCTGTAATTACAGCTGGGGATAACCTGCTGTATTTCCTAATTAGCTGCCTTAATCCCTCATGCACACCATTAACAGGCTGGCACATCTTTAGATGTGGCTGGTAATGTCGTTAGCCTAATCCATAATCAATACCTGGATAATTGCTTCCTCGGGTTTATATTTAGTCCTGAGGGTCTTGAGCTGGGAGGAACATCCAACTGCAGATGCACTAATGGCTGCATGGAGGTCTCCCACGGGCCGATCACCAGGGACCCCCAGGAGCTGTGGCCTGGGGTCAGAGCAGGTGCTGCCACAGCAGCCAAGGCCCAGGTCCCAGTGCCTCCGGGGACCTCTGCCGGCTGTGGTTGCAAAGTCTTCTGGTCCATCAAGGCCTTGAGCTCTGGTTCCAGGACCTGAGGGATTATTTCAGAAACAAGGTCAAAGGGTGGTCTCAGGGCTTGGGAGACCTCAGACCATGGCAGTGTCCGCATGTCCCCACCCTTCCAGAAGAATCTGTGGGGGGTACTGAGGATGGCCCCAGACTAGAGCAGCAGGACCATCATGGCCTGCACATTCCTGCTCTAGATGGGCCCCAGTGCCCCTCACCTCCAGGCACAGCCTCTGTCCTCGCCTCCCCCACTTGCCAGGAAAGTATGGCCCATCCTGACGCAGTTTCCTCTCTCTCAGAGTCTGGCGGCAGCATTGGCAGCTCAAGGCCAGGCCAGGGCAGCAGGAGAACAGCCTGTCGAAGGCAGCCCTTATGAATGGGCTCTCATCTGACTGTAATTGGAATTCGTATGGAGGCTCCACTTCCAGGAACTTCCCCAGCAGATAAATCTGGGCTGCAGAGTTCTGGGCTAGAATGCCCTGGGAGCTAGCCATAAATCTTCCCAAAATGAGGGTGCGCAATCTCATTGCTCTGGAGGCATGATGCTCACCCCTGGAGCCGACCTGTCATTCTGCGTCCTCCAGGCTCTGCCGGGAGCCGGGAGCCAGGAGCCAGGCCAGGGAGAGGTGGACGGGAGTTGGCAAAGTCACCGTGAAGGAAAACATTTTTATCATTTAATTAGGAGCCTCTCAGAAAAGCAAGCTCTGTTTCTTCTTGAGCTGGTAAAAGGAAATGAGAAGTGACATTTTCCCACCCCCACCTTCCCCTTAGCCCAGGAAGCTCCAAGCTAGAGGCGCAGATGTGGGCAGCCTCAAGCTGTGTGCATCCAGGGCTGGGCCCAGGGGCAATGGCGAGGCGTGCAGTCTTTGCTGTGCTCCTGCTGTGCCCGGCACGCTCACTCCCTCATTTGCTCTCAGCAACACTATCTGCATTATCGATTGCCCTCTGGGTCCCTCCCCAATGCAGAGGCTTCAGGCTGCATCTACTCTTCGAGGGTGTTGCACTCCTGTACTCTCTGCCTCTCCTAAGCATGTGTGTGACAGCAAGATGGCTGCAGATATGCAACTTCCAATAAGTAACCATCTCTTAAATGGTCCTCAATAAATCCTTAAGTAAAGCCCCTCACCAGCATGTCTGTACCCATCCGTTGCATCATCCACCCCGATGCATGACTTACAAATGTTCACACATGCGCCATTCGCAAGCTTCGCTCCAGCTTTGGAGGACGCAGGCAGGCGTCACCCTGGGGCTCCCATCTCCTGGGGAGATAGCAGTGGGGGAGGGACACTCACAAAGTACCTCCCAAGCCAGTTCCTGACCCTGTGATTGTCCAGACTCTGAGGGGACTGACACATAGAGCTCACTTAGCCCCACAGAGAGGAACCTGGGGACCCAGAAGGGGCTGGCCTGGCCTGGGTGCGAAGACCCCCGGCAGAAGAGCCCAGATGTCCTCACTTCTCCACCTGTATGGCACACCCAAAACATACAGCTCCATTTTAATGAGCAGCTGCTGTCCTTTTTCGGCTGCTATGGGCCAGCTTTGTCCAGGCTGCGGCCTCTGGGCGGCTTGAATCCAGCCGGCAGGTGAGGCACATGCCTGGAGAACTGGAAGGACATTGGGACTTCATGCCTCACTTTACAGGGCAGTAAATGGAGGCCAGAGAGGGCAAGACACATGGCCAGGGATGCACAGGAGCAGGATGAGAAACCAGGCTTTGCTCCCACCCTGCACTAGGAGGCCCAGGCCCACCTATTCCAGACAAGGAGTCCATAGGCCAGGGGTGGGACTCATCTGTGCATGTAGGGTCCAGGCTGGTTCTTTCCAGAATGAGCAAGGACACTCTGGTCAACGCTGCATCAGGGATGGACAAATGGCATCTACTTAGCAGGGGGGTTTAGCAGCTTCCTTAGTTCTTGGGCTTCACTGGGACTTCCTGCCAACAAGCCTAGCCCCTGGCCCCATGTGGACACTCTCCCTGGGCAGAGGCCGTGGCCAGCCAGCCTGAGTTTCTCCAGACAGGCCAGCAGAGGAATCCATGTGGCTGGAACCAGCTGGCCCTGAGCACACATCCATTTTTTCTTGCAGCAGCTACTTACTGAGCCTGGGCAGAGAGAAGATGACCCATCCTAGATGCAGGCTATGAAGAATATAAAGCAGGGTAATGGGAATGGGAGTGACTGGGGCTGGTTCGGTGGGGACATCATGCAAATGTAGTTGGGTGCTGGAGAAGCCTGTCTGCCAAGGTAGCTAACAAGGAGAAGCCAGATGTGCTGACAGCTGTCTAGGGCGAGGGAGCAGCAGAGCAAAGGCCCTGTAGCAGGAATGGGCTTGGAGTGTTCCAGGCAGAAGAAAGACCAGCATGATGGAACCGAGTGAGGCAGGAAAATGCAAAGGCTAGAGAAGCATGCAGCCTAGGGCATAAGTTCCATTCCCAGTGCAGGAAACTGGGATTTGAAGCAAGCGTTGGTATGGTTGATACTTTCAGAAGAGTCAGTCTAAAGCGGCCCCTGACGCCAGGCTGAGAAGGTGGGACTTCCCTCTGTGGGAGAAAGGAGGCCCAAAGAGGCTTTTCAGCAGAGAGCTTGCAGGTGGCTCTCCAGCTATGGGAGCCAGTTCCTCCTCCAGGAGCTGTGTGGGTGCTGGGCACCATCAAGACAGCTCCACTCCTCCCAGCCGTGAGACTTAGGACAGAGTCACCTTCTCAAATTCTCTGTTTTCTTCTCTGTAAAATAGAGATGAAATTTTAGACAATAACCAGCTACTCCAGCCAAACACCATGCAAAAAGTGGTGGCTTGTTCTTACTCACACCATCAGAGGCTGAGTGGGGAGCCTGGACTTCCACCCTGGCCAGGCTGTAATTAGGTGCCCAGTCTCCCTGTGGCCCTGTCAAGTGGTATCAGAGAAGGCTCAGTGAGGGGTCAGGACCTTTACCTCCACCAGGCAGTAACCAGCCCCTTCCACCCCATGGTGTCAGTGGAGGCTGCACAGGGAGCCCTCGGGGGAACCCGGATTCCTACGCCCACCTTCCACACTGTGCCTGACAGAGTGGTGTCAGAAGCCACCAGCTAAACCAGAAGGTTTCAACTCAGATTCAGACTCTCATAACATACTGCTCAAATAACACAATACAGGAGCTCGGCGGCAGCATGGGGGAACAAAGGAACACATCTGTGAACTCCAAGAGAAATTATGGGAATTATTTAATCTGAACAACAAAGACTGAAAAATAGACTGAAAATGAAAACAAAAAGAACAATCCCTCAGAAACCTGTGAGACTGTAACAAAAAATCTAATTCATGTTATTGAGTCTCAGCAGAAGAGGAGAAAGAGGTGAGCCTTTAAAAGGACTCAAAGATACAATGGTTGAAACTCCCTAAATCTGGCAAAAGATATACACTTATGGATTCAAAGAAGCTGAGTTACTCAAATAGGATAAACCAAAACAAATCCACCCCATGACACATCATGATTAAACTCCTAAAAACTAAAAACAAAGAAAAAATATTAAAAGCAGTTGGGAGAGAAAAGAGCCCTTCCTACCTAGAAAGAAAATAAATAAGAATGACAACAGATTTCTCATTAGAAAACACAGAGGTCAAAAGTGGCACATTTTTTGAGTGCTGAAAGAAAATAACTATCAACTCAGAATTCTATTTCCAGTAAAATATTCTTCAGGAACACAGGAAATTAAGATATTATCAAACGAAGGAAAAGTAACAGAATTTGACAATATCCAACCTATGCTAAAATGATTAAAGGAAGTTCTCTAAACAGAAAGAAAATATTGAAATAAGGAATCTTGAAGTCTCAGAAAGAGAAAAACAGTAAGAGTAAAAACTATTGGTAAACATTTCCTTCTGTCAGTTTTCTAAATTATATTTGACAGTTGTAACAAAACTTATATTGTCTGATGTATTTCTGCATGCATATTGAGAAAATATTTAAGACAATTGCATTATAAATATAGGAGGGTAAAGTAGCATGAAGGGGCATGAGTTTTCTGTACTTAAACTGATAAAATATTAATATCAGTACACTAAATTATATATATATAATGTCATACATCAAATAGCCATTAAAAAAGCTATACAAAATGATACTCTCAAAACACACTGTAGACAAACCAAGATGGAATTCTAAAAAAACTTAAATAACCCACAGGAGGGAGAAAAAAGCTCAGATAAACTAAAAATAGTGAGGACAAACAGAAAATCAAAGCAAAAAATAAAATAGACAACTTAAGCCCTAGCACATCAACAGTTGCATAACAATGCAAATGGTCTAAATATACCAATTAAAAGACAGAGATGAGCAGAAAACATTAAAAATATGACCCACCTGTGTGCTATTTATAAGAAACTTACTTCAAATATAATAATATGGGTAGGCTGGAAGTAAAATGATGAAAAAAGATGTCTCAGGCAAACATCAATCAAAAGAAAGAAAGCAGGAATACGTATATTAATACCAGATAAAGTACATTTTAGAGCAAAGAAAATTACTGGAGACAGAAAGGGACATTATATAAGGATGAATGGGCCACCCACCAAGAAGACATAGCAATTCTAAACTTGCATGCACCAAACAACAGAAACAAAAAATATGTGAAGCAAAATCTGATCAAACTAAAATGAGAAATATATAAATCCACACCTCTTTCAACAATTCATAGAACTACTATTTCAACATAGAACTACTTTCAACAATTCATAGAATTACTAACAGAAAATTAGCAAGAATATGGAACAATACCATCAAAGAACACTATCTGTTCAACAGATGGAGAAACCCCCATACAACAACAGTAGAATACACATTCTTTTTAAATGCCCATGGAACCTATTCTAAAATAGACTGTATGTAGGCCTTAAAATAAACCTCAAAAATTTAAAAATAATTGAAATTATGTACAGCATATTCTCTGACTGTAATGGAATTCAACTAGAAACCAACAATGGAAAGATAATACGAAAATCTCTAAACAATTGAAAACAAAACAACACATTTCTAAATAATCCATGACTCAAAGAAGAAATCTCCAGGAATATATACACATATGTTGGACTAAATGAAAATGAAAATGCAATATACCAAAATTAGTAGGACACAGCTAAAATAGTGCTGAGAGGATGGTGGATAGCACTAAATGCTTATATCACAGAAGAGGAAACACCTTAAGTCATTAATCTATGTTTACACCTCAAGAATCTAGACAAGATCAAAATTAACCCAAAGCAAGCAGGAAGGAATAATAGAAATAAAGACAGACATCAATGAAATTTAAAAGAGCAAAACTATAGGGAAAATACATGAAACAAAAAGCAGATTTTTTTAAAAGAGTGATAAAATTGAAAAACTGAAATTAGCAAGACTGACCAAAAAAAGAGAAACCACAAATCATCAGTACTGTGATATAACAGGATATCACTGCCGACCCTGAAGATTGAACAACTCTACACACGTAAATTTGACAACTTATATAAAATGGATGTGTCCCTCCAAAATCAAATACAACTTAATGTGAAATAGATATTTCAAATAACCTATAGCCATTAGTAAAATTGAATTCATAATTTAAAACCTCCCCAAAAGGAAATCTTGAGGTCCAGATGGTATCACGGGAAAATTGTATCAAATGTTTAAAGAATTAACACCAGTTCTACACAGTCTTTTCTAGAAAATAGAATAGGAGCAAATGTTTCCCAATACTATTGCTAGTATTATTCAGATACAAAAGTCTGTCTTAGTCTGTAACCCACGAAGAAATAAAAGACATTCAGACTGGGAAGGAAGTAATAAAACTGCCCCTGTTTGCTAATAACATGATTCATCTGTAACAGACTAAGAGAGTGTTAAAAAAGAAAACCATAGGCCAATATTCCTCATGAATATAGATATAAATATTCTTAACAAAATATTGTCAAATAAAACTCAGTAATATATAAAAATAATTATATACCATGACCAAGTGGAGTTTATTACAGGGATGCAAAGGCAATTTAAATATGTAAAAATCCGTTAGTGTAATCCACTTTATAAACAGGCTAAAGAAGAAAAATCACATAATCATATTAATTGAGTAAGAAAATGTATTTGACAAAATTCAGCACCCTTCAGGGATGGGGGCATGGGGAATGACGGGCTGTTGAATGGTCTGGGCTTTCCTCTGGGTTGGTGAAAATATTCTGGAACTAGACAGTGGTGATAGTTGCACAACATTGTAAATGTCCTAAATGTCACTGAACGTACAGTTTATACTGCTTAGAATGGTAAATTTTAGGTTATGTGTATTTTATGAAAATAAAAAATTAAATTCAACACCTATTCATAAAGAAACTCAGAAAAATAAGAACAGAGGGGAATGTCCTCAACTTCATAAAGATCATTGACAAAAACCTAACATTTAAAGTATACCTAATGGTGAAAGACTGGATAGTTTCCCCAAAGATCAGGAGAAAGGCAAGGGTGCTTCTCTTGCCACTTCTGTTCAGCAGCATCCTAGAGTTTCTAGACAGTGCAATAAAGCAAGAAAAAGAAATAAAAGGCATTCAGCCTTGGGAGGCAGAAATAAAACTTTCCCTGTTTGCTAATGACATGATTGTCTATATAGGAAATTCCAAGAAATTTAGAAAAAAAAAAAAAAGCAAAAAACCAAAACCAAAACCACCAGTAATAAATGAGTTCATCAAAGTCTCAGGATATTAGGTAAACATACAAAGAAACCAGTGAATTTTCATACACTAGCATGAACACAGGAACACTGGAATAAAAATTATAGTAACTAAAATTAATGAAATACTTAGGTATAAATTTAACAACATATGTTCAGAACTTGTATGCCAAAAACTACAGAATGCTGATGAAAGAAATTTAAAGAAAAAATTTAAAAATCTAAACAAATGGAGAGACATACTGTGTTCATGGATTGGAAGTCTCAACATGGGATGATATAAATGCTCTTTAAGTTGGTTTTCAAATTTAACACAATTATTATCAAAATCTCAGCGAGACTATTTGAAGATATAGATGACATTCTAAAATTTACATGGAAATGCAAGGGAACTGGAATAGCTAAAACAATTTTGAAAAAGAATAGAGTGAGAGGAATCTATCTATGTGACTTTAAGATAATATTTAGCTACAGTTATCAAGACTGTGTAGCATTGGTAGAGAGTTAGTTGGTTACATAGATCAATGGAACAGAGGAGAGAACCCAGAAATAAACCCACACCAATAGGTCCAGCTGATTTTTGACAAAGGTGCAAAAATAATTCAGTGAAGCAAAG
This sequence comes from Cacajao melanocephalus, assembly GCA_963573385.1. Taxonomy (NCBI): domain Eukaryota; kingdom Metazoa; phylum Chordata; class Mammalia; order Primates; family Pitheciidae; genus Cacajao; species Cacajao melanocephalus. The sequence continues at coordinate 31,552 of CAUYLG010050360.1, forward strand.
ACAGTGCTGGAGAAATCAGACACTTGTAGGCAAAAACCAACCAAACAGAAACCTGAACCTCAACCAAAATCTCACATCTGATTTTTAAAAATTAACTTGAAAAGGATAATGGATTTAAATGTAAAATTTTAAACTATAAAACTTTTAGCAAGAAAATAACAGAAGCTTTTCAGGATTTAGGCCTAGGCAAAGTGTTCTTAGATTTGATGCCAGAAGCAAAATTCATAAAAAGAAAAACTGATAAGTTGGACTGATCAGAAGGAAAAACTTTTGCTCTGCAAAAGATCCTATAAAGAGGATGAAAAGACAATACAGACTGGGAGAAAATATTTGCAAACCACATGTCTAACAAAGAAATAGTCTAAAGTACAGAAAGAATTATCAGAACATAACAACAAAAAATCCAATTAGCAAACGGGCAGAAATAAAGAGCTCTTTCACCAAAGAGACGGCAAATAAACATGTAAAACTGACTGCCAACGATGTGTGAATTAAAACCACACGCACTGATCAGAATGAACGCTCATGCATTGCTGGTGAGAAAGCAAAATGATAAAGGCCCTCTGGAAAACAGTTTGTCAGTTTCTTTAAAAACTAAATATGCCACTAACATTTGACCCAGTGACTGCATTCCCAGGCATTTTTATCAGAGAAATGAAGACTTATGCTTACACAAAAATCTGTACATGAAAGTTCATAGAAACTCTTTAGGAAGTAGTTGAAAATTGGGAATACCCCAGATGTCCTTTATTGGGTGAATGGTTTAAGCAAACTATGGTACATCCATACCATGGAATACTGCTCAGTGGGAAAAAGGACCAAACTCTTGCTACACGAATCAACCTGAATGAACCTGCAGAGAATCGTGCTCTGTGACATAGCCAGTGCCAAAACATTGCACACTGAATGATTTGATTTATATAACATTCTTGAAATGATAACATTATATGAAAATGGTGAAAAGTAACTAAGGTTTAATACAAATGCAGACCAGGTTAGGGTAGTGGTGAGGGCAGGGTGGGGTTGGGACAGGGATTCCTCTCCTCAAGGGAGCTGGATGGGAAGTGGCTGTGACTATAAAAGAGAAATGTGAGGGATCCTGGTGGGAAGGGGATAGTCTGTCTCTCCATGGTATCAATGTCAGCATCCTGGTTGTGACATTGTAGTATAGTTTTATAAGACGTTACCTTTGGAGGAAACTAGGGGAAAAGTATACAAGATATCTCTCTTTTACTTCTTAGAACTGTGTGTGAATCTACAATTATTTCAAAATAAAAAGTTTAATTAAATAAAAAAGAAATCATTAAAAAAAGTTGCCTAGAAGATTTAACAAAATTAAACCAATCTGTGAATTTAATGACATCTTATAAAGCATCCAACTTTATTACTTAATTGTTAAACTTCATCCAAGCAATATGTAGACATTGCCTAAAACATTTCAACATATTACAAGGTTTATAAAGAAAAATGACAGTCCCCTGTCCTAATCCCCATCCCTAGAAGCATTCCATGTGAGTCTGTTGGCTGTTCCTTCTCACATTTACTTTTATGATTCTAAGTAAAATACTTACGTTGCTGGTTCTTGGTTTTTTTCATTTTAGGTGTTAACTGAATGATGGACTTCTTCCCCGGGGTTAATGACAGTCCTGTTCCCTTACATCCCCTCCCACAGCCCCCCACCCCCACAGGCACACACCCTTCCCTCTCCACTTCCTTCCAATGGAGTTAGATCATTATATTGGGTCAAATTAAAGTTTTATTTTTAACACATGGCTAAGTAAATGCCCTTCACAGCTGAGTCTGACCCTTTTCTAGCCATCCGTCCATTTGTGCGATAAATGCTTATTAGCCCCAGTGTGCGCCAGGCACTGTTGCAGGTGCCGGGGACACAGCACTGGAAACGCCAATGGGGTCCGGTCCTGGAGAAGTTTCCAATTTTGAGGATTGGGAGCCCAAGAAGAAACAAGTCCAGGCATATTTTCGGGAGATAAGCACCAAAGAGGAGCCCCGGACAGGGCGCCATGAGCAGGAGTGCCCCAGGGAGGCCTGAGGAGGAGAACTTGCTGGGGCCTGCGAGCAGAGGAGAGCCCTTGTGGGCTCCTAGAGGAAGAGCCCATCCAAGCAGGACGGCAAAAGCCCAAAGTCCTGGGAGTGAGCTCGCTGTCCTGAGGCCCACGTGAAGGGGCTGACATGCGTGGGGGAAAGCCAGCTGAGTCCCCCCTTGTCACCCGGGACCCACTGCCGAGGGGCGTCGCTCCCTTCTCTTATTGATGCCGAGACCGCCCTTTGGCAGCAGCTAAGGTTCAGCTTTTTCCACTCTGAAACCAGCACCTCTCATCTGTTCCTGTTCTTCCGCAGCGTCGCCTCCTCCCCCCACTCTCCCACCCTCCTCCTCATGGGCACAAACACTTGGGAGCCCACGTGGAGGGCGGAGGCCACACAGAGACCTCTCCAGGGAAATGAAGCTCCAGCTGGATTTGAACACGCGGGGAGGACGTGAGGATGCTGCTTTCCCAACAGCTGGGCCGCCTCGTCCTTGTCACCACTCTGGTTTCTCAGCCCAGTCTATTTTGGGTCAGGCTGTGGGACTGCTGCGTCAGCGCGGCACCCACCTATCCCAGCTGGGCTGGGCACAGCCCCAGGACCGGCCCACTCAGGTTGCTCCAGGGGCCTCCAGCCTCTGGGAGGCAGGAGGACCCCTGGGACCAGGGAGAGTGGCCTGAGTAGGAAATCAAGTCCCAGGTAACAAGGACTTCAGCAGGCTCAGGCTGGGGAGGGGACAGATGTCGAGCTGTCGAGCGCAGAGGAACCAGAGGAACCCTGCACAGCAGAGGGCAGTGTCTCAGGGCGTGCTGGGATCTGGGGAGGGACGCACCAGGAGGGGTCAGTGGCCCGGGCCTTTCAGGCTGAGTGGCGCTGGGCAGAGGCAGGAGCAAAGGCAGGAGGCTCTGGGACTATTTGGGGAGGAGGGAGGCTTACCGGGACACAGCGGCAGGGCCGCGAGGTGGCCACCAGCTAGGCTCAGGGCAACGTGCCAGGGAGTTCCGCTTTCCCTGGCTCCTGCTGGCCCACACCTTGCAAGCAGGAGATTTCCCCTGCTCGGTGGAACCTAACAGTGACTCCGGGCCCTGGCGCCCCACCCCAGGAGGCTGACCTCTCTCAGCCAGTTCTACCCTCTCTGTCTCAGCAACTCCCACTCTTGCGGCTGAATGAAGCATTCTGAACAGAGACCTTTTGAAAAAAGGTCTAAATGCCCCCTTCTTGGGTGCTGGGAGCAAAAGAGAAAAATAGAATTGACACCAATGACCCATCCCAGACTCCCCACGGTGGACTGCAGAAATGAGCAGAGCCACGTGGGCCCACAGGTAGGGCAGGCCCAGCTGCAGGCATCCCCCTCCTCCCTGTCCTGAGCCAGACCTGCTCTCTGAGCCTGCTGCTGTCCCAAGGCCAGGAACGCACCTACCAGCGGGAACTGGGTGGAGGGAAGGCCCAGCCACAGCTCAGTCTCGAGGAACTGCCATCTGTTGAGCATTGCCAGGTACTTTTTGACTCATGGGTCATTTTGTTCCAAAATGCGTATCCCCTTTAAACTCAGAATTGAGCCCGGTCTTGTTTACTTGTTTTTTTGTTGTTGTTGTTTTGTTTTTTTCTTCTGAACAAAAAGAAAGAATATCTGTAGGCAGAAAGTCTCCAACTGTCCTAGTCCTGGGGCTGCTATTAAAAAATATCATAGAGTCAGGGCTGAAGCAACAAACATCTCGCAGTTCCAAAGGCTGGAGGGCCACGCAAAGCGCTGGCAGATCCACTGTGCGTGAGTCCTCTCCTGGCTCATCCCTGGTGCCATCTCCTGTGTCCTCATGTGGCGGGCAAAGCAGCTCTTTGAGGTCCTTGTGTAAGGGCACCAATCCCATTCACCCATATGCCCCATGTCTTAATGCCATCACCACGTAGGGGAGGGTTGCGACCTGTGGATTTCAGAGAGCTACACGCTCGGCCCACAGCACACACTCAGGCTGAGGCCGGTTCTGCCATTTCCACAGACCCCTCTGGACCTGTCGCGGTGCTGGTCTTCAGCTCTGTTCAGCGCCTGCTGTGCTCGGCCAGGCTGAGGGCAGCGGGTGGGAGAATACTCCTGTTCCCTCCCCTAAAGCTCAAGCATCCCTTCCAGCAAGGCCCTGCTGTTCCTCTGTCACAATCAAGGGAAAACGAGGTACTGAGGGTTCCGTGGCGAGGCCCTGCAGCCTATCACCAGAACTGGGCCTGGGAGGCAGCCCCCAGCTGTCACGCATGGAACTCCTGACCTTGCTTACTTCCCAGCCTGGGGAGAGCTGTCACTTCCCTAGGAAGGGCCCTCCGTACTGAGGACATCCTGAGAGTGCTGACTGATTCAAAAGACTGGAGGAGGGAGCTGGGGCAGGAGGCCTCCTGAGGGCCTGAGTGGTGGCAGACCATAGGCACAGGGATGGAGAGATGATGCTGTGTGTGGGCAGGGCAGCCAGCAAGGTTGGTGGTGCCCGTGGACATAAGGATGAGGAAGAGTCAAGGATGACTAAAGGCTTTCTGGGGTACAAAAGGGAGGATGGCGAGGCCACCAGGGATGGGGCAAGCTGTAGAGGGTACCATGAGGGGCTTTGGCAGTGGAGATTTGAGCTTTCTAATGGAAG
>CAUYLG010050361.1:0-11688 GCA_963573385.1 Cacajao melanocephalus
CTGTAGGACTGCTGAGGTCCACTCCAGGCCCTGCTTGCCTGGGGATCACCTGCAGCAGCTGCAGAACAGTAAGGGTTGCTACCAGTTTCTTCTTCTGCTATCTTTGTCCCAGAAGGATACCTGCCAAATGTCAGTCTGATCTGTCCTTTATGAGGTGACTCTTTGGATATACGGGGGTCAGGGAGCTGCTTGAGTAGACAGTCTGTCCTTTATGGGAGCTCAAGTGCTGAACTGCAAGCTCTGTTGTTCATTCAGAGCTGCTGGGCAGGTAGGTTTAAGTCTGCTGCAGCAGGACTCATAAACCCCTTCTTATTTCCCAGGTGTTCTGTCCCAGGGAGTTAGGGCTTTATTTATGAGTTTCCATTGTGCTGTTGCCTTTTTTTTTTCAAGGCTGCCCTGCCCAGCAAGGAGGCAGCCTAGTCACTGTCTGCCTGCCTAGGCTTTGCTGGGCTGCTCTGGGCTCCGCCCAGCTGCCATGTGAACTTCCTTGCAGTCCTGTTTATATGGGTGTAGTTAGAAGTGCCTCGGCAGTGGTGGATCACCTCTGTAATGGCAGACTCTCTGTAATGGCGGGTTGCCTTGGCAACGGCAAGCTGCCTCAGCAATGGCGGATGGCCTCCGTAGTAATGGAGTGCCTCGGTAATAGCGGATGCCCCTCCTACACAAAGCTGGACCGTCCTGGGTTCCGCTGTGCTTGCTGTGAAACTCTCAACCCTGAGCGTTTCCAATTGCTGTTTTTTTTTGTTTTGTTTTGTTTTTTTGTTTTGTGGGGGTGGGACCAGCCGAGCCTGATCACCTGGCTCACTGCCTCAGAGCCTTTTTTGTTTAGCTGAATGATCGACTCTCTCCCAGGTGTTCCAGTCGCCTGATGAAAAGACACCGGGACCTGTGTGATTTCCCGTGCCGCGACCCACTGCGCCGGCTGAAACAGCGGTGCTGATATTCGTGGAGCTTTTTTGCCTGGGAATCTCCTAGCCTGGCTCCCTGTTTCAGGCCCCTTTTTAATCAGACGAATGGGTGATTCTGCCTTCCTGAAGCTCCACTTGCCAGCTAGAAGGGAGACGCAGCCTAGTGTATTTTGTATGGAGAACCACCGCACCGGGGCGCCGGCAAAACAGCCGCGCCGGCCAAAAGAGCCGCACTGGTGACCCGTAGGGCTCCTCCGCCTGGGAATCTCCTAGTCTGTGGCCAATAAAAATCCGTCTGGAAATGCGGGGTCCACTCACCCTCTGCACTTTCACTGGGAGCTGCAATCCTGAGCTGTTCCTAATTGGCCATCTTGGATCTTCTGCAGAGTTTACTTTTTAACCTCTGGAAATTCTAGAGAAATGATAAAAATAAAATATGTGTCCGAAATTGGACAAAAATATCAGCCTCTGACAGAAATTGAATGCAATTAAAGGTAACAAAGTATTAATAATAATTGATGGACTTCAACAAGTCTGAACTTTTGTTGCATTCAGCCTTTTCCCAATTGGCAGGAATCACTAACTTGTAGAAGCACTTGGCTCTACATGTTCCCGATTCCTGTGTGTTAGCCAGGTACAACCCGTGAGATCACAGTGACTTTGTGAAACTTCTCAAGAGAATTCAGTCAAGTCTAAGAAAAGTTTTCATTCTTTGTCCAACTTATCTGGATCACTTAAGATTCAAATTGTAATAAAGAGATGGTTAAAATATTTAAAATACTTTCTACGCAGGTGCCAATGATAAGATGCCTTTCACTACAAAAATGCAGAGGTTACATGTAAATGTGCAGAAAGGAAATGGTGAGGCTGCTGGGAATTCTGAGTCTAAAAATAGTGCTCAGTAAACACCCATAATAAAAAAGACTCTCAGTGGCAATACAGGTCTATGTCATGAGATTGTGTAAAATGTATATGTGTATCTAGTGCCTGCTATGTGCTTGGTGTTGCTCTTTTCAATATGTTAACTTATTTGTTATACTAACTCTATAGGGAGGATTCGTATTGTTTCCCCCATTTCATAGAAGAAACTGAGGCTAAAGAAGTTAAAAAACTTACCCTAAGACACACAATTAATATGTGGTGGAGCCAGATTTCAAACTTAGAGGTCTAGATCCAGCATGTTATTCTGCCACTCCAGTAAAATCAGACAGAAAATTCACAGTGTCTGCAAAATCAAAAAATATCTGTATTAGTTTGTTCTCATGCTACTAATAAAGACATACCTGAGACATGGCAGTTTCAAAGGAAAGAGTTTTAATGGACTCACGGTTCCACATGGCTAGGGAAGCCTCAGAATCATGGTGGAAGGCCAAGAAAGAGCAAAGGGACTTCTTACATGGCAGCAGGCAAGAGAGTGAATGCAGGGGAACCCCCCCCCCCGCCTTTATAAAACTATCAAGTCTCATGAGAGTTATTTACTATCATGAGAACAGCATGGGAAAGACACCCCACTGACCATGATTCAATTACCTCCCACCAGGTTCCCTCCTATGACATGTGGAAATTATAGGAGTTAGAAGATATATTATCTTACAAGATGAGATTTGGGTGGGAACACAGCCAAGCCATAGTGATACTCGTGCCTTTTGACCCAGTGTTTCCACTTGCAGTAACACTTTGTACACATTCGCAAAGATATAGGTACAAGAATATTCACTGAAGTGTTATTTTTAATAGCTAAAAAATTAAATCTATCCAAATGTTCACCAATAGGGGAATGATTAAATCATGCCACAGCCATTATCCTTGGGGAGTGCCAGGCAGCTCATGTAAACTATGAGCTGAAATAATGAGTGCTGACATAGAAAAAGGATTAAAATTGGATGAGGAATAAAACTTTGTACAAAACAATGTGTGTACAATAAGACCCCCTTTTTTTTTTTGCAAAATATTTATGGTAATTGAGATGGAAGAGGCAGAAAGTAAGATTAGTGTACACAGATAGAAGAAAAACAATTGATAGCATGTGTGCATAAATACTACTGCTAATTGCTATCATTGTGGTATGAGATTACAGAGTATGTGTATTTCTAGTGATATATTTATTCATTTAACAGGTGCTTATTGGAAATGTGCTACATACCAGGTTCTAGATGCTGAGGATGTATATAGCACTTACATTCTCATTAGAAAAGACAGAAAACTAACAAGTAAATAGGTGAACATTTGAATTTTGATGAAAAGGTATTTTTTTTTTTAAGATAAGGCTGGACATGGGTGGCTGGTGCCTGTAATCTTAGCACTTTGGGAGGCCTAGGCAGGTGGATCACCTGAGGTCAGGAGTTCAAGACCAACATGGCCAACATAGTTAAACCCTGTCTCTACCAAAAATACAAAAATTAGGTGGGTGTGGCAGGAGCCTGTAATCCCAGCTACTTGGGAGGAGAATGGCTTGAACCTGGGAGGCAGGGGTTGCAGTGAGCCGAGATCACACCACTGCACTCCAGCCTGGGCGACAGAGCAAGGCTCAGTCTCAAAAAAAAAAAAAAAGTATTTTTTAAGATAAAACAAAAAAAGAAGACCATTATCAAAGTAAAGTGGAGGCGGGTTCTGTGAAAGTCCACAGCCCTTCTGTTCATGAAAGATTGGCTGTGAGGTAAGAGGCTGGTGGTAACCAAAATAAAGCTGATAGAATAGATCTCATTTTAGCTCCATCAGTTCTGACAGTGCCCCAAGACTTGAGACATGACTTAGGTAAAAAATAGAAAAATAATATAAACTGTAGGAGGGTTTATTTGTAAGTGTGTATGGAATTTGTAGGGAGCCAAATCTGAATGATTGGGTGTTTGTTACCACTGACAGATACTGTCCTTTCCTAACCTGGGAGTCCCTCAAAAAGAATTACAGGTTTAGTAATCAGTTATATAGCTAAGCATAGATGGACAGGGTCCTTTATAGGAACAGTAAGTATCTCCAGGATAAATTCCTGTAGATTTAGCACTTTTTCCCAGCAAGCTTGCCATAAGTTGCCTCAGTGGTTAAGGAAAGCTTGATTTTGCTAAATATCAAGCAATTATTTCTTGTTAGGACAGAATAAATACGAAATAAAAGTCCTGTTAAAATAAAAAGTAGATCCCCAGATCTGTATGTGTGATTATGTGTGGATAAAAAAGAGTTGATTTGCCAGATACTATCCTCCTATCTGCCTTGGATACTTGTTCATTTCTGAGTACACACACACACACACACACACACATATCTATGGCCTTCCAAGTATATGTACACATCATATTGTAATATATGTACATATCTATCTCCTCCAATAATTCAGATAAGTATAAACATTTAGGCACTATCAGTTATATTTCCCATGTTGATTTTTTAAAACAAAAATCAAGAGAGCAAAAATTAAATACATTAAACAGAGCCATAGTTATTTGCTTGTGAGGCAAGGGAGAGCCTGTGTTACTTAAGAAATGAATTCAGTGGGTTTGAAACTGAAACCAGAAGTGCTAGAAGAAAATGGAGGAGTTGTTCCATAATAGGGATTATTCTAAGTGATAGTCTAGATTATGAAATTCTGGTTAGTTAAGAGGATTATAAAGGTTCCCATATGGTTGGTCATATTTTCTGTTTTAGGACAAAAACATATGAACACAGTTTTGAAAGAGGTCAAAGATGTAGATAACATATATATAACAAAGCATATATATAACATATATATATATACACCATATATATATATAACATATATATATATACATGTTATATGGCATGTATATAACAAAGCATATATATGTTATATATATGTTTTGTTACACATGCTAAGGACATGGCAAAAAGTTTTTCTTTAATTCTTAAAAGAGAACTACATAACAATAAATGCATAAAATCTTGCAGTTTGTAAAGTTCATTAGCTCAGCCATCCTTTTAGGTGTGTACTGTGAAGATGTCTATTCTACAGTTGAGGAGATGGCAACTCACAGCTTGAGTAACTTCATGGATTCCACAAACATTTATTGAGAAACTGTGCCTTGGGCTTAACTGTTTCTCTATTGGGCCTCAAGGTGGACTTGCCAGTTATTACTCTTTGCATTCCATGAAAGCAGAAACAGAATATTTTGTTGCTAATTTAGGAAAGAGAGAATTCCTAAATGACTAATATGAGGTTGGATACAAAGCTCTGGCACACACCATTTCTGATCTCTGAAAACTAGGTTCACATCTGAGCAAACAGCATCGCTGTTTTCAGAACCAACCAAGGTCACCTGGGTTCATATTGCAAACTCTTATTCTGCCTTCCTCCTTCTATTATATCTTACTGTCTTTTATACATTCAAATACTTCTTGAAATTAGATACAAATGAAAAAAATACCCAAAATGTTTTTAAAAAGCTAGAGATTGCCTTTTCACAGCATCAGAAATTTCAACAAGATTCCTTTATAAAAAACAAGCACATCTAGAACCCCTGAAATATAATTTGATTCATAGAGTTTAAGTGCACAGATTAATTTTCGAGCCATCTTTATATAACATAGAATCATGTTATGTACACCCTGCCTAATTTCATCAATTCTCAGACCACCAGTGCTGCAAAAGATTACTCCACTCTTCTTTTTAAAATCCCAAAATAAAATGAATGGAAGATAAAGCACAGAAAATGGTAATCGGCATGTTGATATCTTTGTCTTTTCTCTGCTTGTATGCTCCAGGTGGGAGAGTTCAGAGCACACGCTGCTGAGTGGACAGCCAACGTCACAGCTGAATTCAAAGAAACCAGGAGGCGACTGAGTGTGGAGATTTATGATAAGTTCCAGCGCGCCACCTCCATCAAGCGGAAGCTCTCGGCAGAACTGGCTGGAAACCACAACCAGGAGCTGACTCCTTGTAGGAGGACCCTGTCAGTGAACCACCTGACCAGCGAGAGGGATGTCTTGCCTCCCTTACTGAAGACTGAGAGTATCTATCTGAATGGTTTGACGCCACACTGTGCTGGTGACGAGATTGCTGTGATTGAGAACATTAAATAGCCCTCTCTTTGAAGAACCTTAGGCATAGCCATAGGTGAGGACTTCTCTATGCTCTTTATGACTGTTGCTGGTAGCATTTTTAAAATTGTGCATGAGCTCAAAGGGGAACAAAATAGATATACCCATCATGGTCATCTACCATCAAGAGAATTTGGAATTCTGAGCCAGCACTTTCTTTCTGATGATGCTTGTTGATTGGTCCACTTTCTTTGATGAGTGGAATGACAAGCAATGTCTGATGCCTTTTTGTGCCCAGACTGTTTTCCTCTCTCTTTCCCTAATGTGCCATAAGGCCTCAGAATGAATTAGAATTGTTTCTGGTAACAATGTAGCTTTGAGGGATCAGTCCTTAACTTTTCAGGGTCTACCTAACTGAGCCTAGATACAGACCATTTATGGATGACATTTTTTTTTTTTTTTGTAAATGACAAGAAATTCTTATGCAGCCTTTTACCTAAGAAATTTTCAGTCAGTGCCTTATCTTATGAAGAAACAGAACCTCTCTAGCTAATGTGTGGTTTCTCCTTCCCTGCCCCCACCCCTAGGCTCACCTCTGCAGTCTTTTACCCCAGTTCTCCCGTTTGAATACCATACCTTGCTGGAAACAGTGTGTAAAATGACTGAAGTGATGATGCCCGAAGAAGAAATAGATGCCAAATTAGATGGACATTGAAGCAACACTCAGCGTTGCCTAGCGTTAAAGGCACTGCAGAGAAATGAGGGTGCAGAGGTGGCCCCTCTGAGTATTTATTTGACTCAGGTACCAGTGGTACATATATACACTGTAATTATGACCAGGCTGGTAAAATTGGCTGCTCCCAAACAATCCCCTTTTTCCTGGCAGTATCTGGAATTTATCATTTATTAATAACTATACATTTTTTAAAGTCAGAAGAAGAAAATCTATCTATGTATAAATGACCTGACAGAAGAAAACTGTCAAAAATTGATATTATTTGAGGTGATTTAAAACACTGGGTGTGAATTATCATTCTGATGGAAAGAAAATAGCAAAATAATGTGTTACAAGTATTTGCTAATAAACAGTATACTGCCAGCTTCTAATTGCTTTTTGATGTATGAAAGGCTTATGTAACTTTCTTTTCCTTGGGTGACTTTTGCCAGAGAGAGGAAGTGGCACAGTGGTGGGTGCAGGGCACAGTCCTCGCCTTCTGTGGGTGTACCTTTGGAGTTGTGACTTGGCTGTGAGGGCAGAAGTTGAAGTTGGGATCACTGTGACTTTGCACATGGAAAAATGCAGATTGCAGGCATAATTCATCTCTGACATTAGAGAAAAAGCTGTTATAGCACAATTTAAATTTTGAGAGTTTGCTGTGTTTTTTGTTTTTTTTTTTGTTTTTTGTTTTTTGTTTTTACATAAAAGAGGCTGATTATTCTTTTTAGTTTAATTTTATATCCTGTAATTTTTTGGATGGTTCCAAGATTCAGAAAAAATTCAGTAAATACACCCCGTAAATTGCTACCCTTTCCTTTATTTTCATACTTAGATCTGCTGTACATTGTATATATATAATTTTTAAAATGCAGAAAGAAAATAATTTCCCTAAATATAATTGCAAAACTGATTTCTTCTTTTTGGTGTGGGGTGGTGGGAGCTGTATCTGAATAAGTGGCATTCAGATTATGGTCTTGAAAAGTAAACCCAGAATCTTAAAAAAAAAAAAAAAACAAAAAAAACTAATAGATGCTTATTTTCCAAAATTTAAGCTAGAAATGTAAATATTCAGTTAACTTGTAAAAGGTACTTTTATAAGGTTAAAAAAAATCTAACCAAAATTTTAGAAAGTCAGGCTCTTTTAGAAAGAAAGCTACACCCATTTTCTCAAATAACTGTTCCGAAAATTCATATGGTGGAATGCACCATGTATAAACTGTGAATTGTATTGACAAATAAAGTTTGTAATTAAAGTCAGCATTTTCTGAGTCTCCTGCTTGCTGCTGAGAATTTAGATGATACAATCTAGGTAGGTAGAACTCCAAGTGTTACTTTTCATGCTGAGTTTTTTTTTGTCACCTCTTTATTCAAAATATTTAAGAAATATTTTTGATGCATTGATAGATACTACCCTTGCTTAATACATGCAGACTGTTTTCCTTGGTAGCTAGTCATTAAAACCAAACATACTGAAATTCATATTTGAAATAAGATACTTGAAATCACACATAGGTTCAAGATTGTTTCTATTATATTCCCATCAATTTATGTCATAGTTTATCATCATTGTTAGACCTTGTCTTGACACTGACATAGACTGAATGCTGAATACAGGTCCTTGAATGTTTTTTTTTTTTTTTGGTAAGAAAAAGACAATTAAGCATCCTGGTGGTACTGAAGTCTAAAGAAGGCAGTTAACAACCTGTCTTCTAGGCCTTATACCACAATTATTTGGACTACTTACTTGTTCATATCCTACATTAATTTATTGACTCATTCCTAAACAACTTGATGCTCAGTAAGTATTCTAAAACTAGCCCCCAACATTATCCTTAGGATTAGGGGAATGTTTAAAAAGTGTGTATTATATGAACTGAAATCACTTTTGTTTTCTCAAGCTTTATTTTGTTTACTTCTTGTAGGGAGAATCTTGATAAAGATTTTGACAAAATCTGGAATTTTCTAGTGAGTTAATTTTTCCATTAGGCCAGTATAAGAGTGAGTAGTTTTTCCTGGAGAGATATTTGAAAAAAATTACTAGACCAGAAAGTATCAGGGACTCCTTAATCTATGTCCCTAAATGTAGATTCTAGAATATGCTCTCTATCCAGCCTTATAGCTGCTAAATGTAACAGTGGTTCTTTTGGAGTTCTTTCAATTTCTTACATAGATCTATATACTATGCTACATAGTTCATGTGATACACCTTGTTTTCCAATAATATTTAACTCTTATAATGCAGAAGAAAGTAAAACTTCTGAAGCCAAGAGGGAACTGAATAACGTACATCTTGGCCTTCAAAAAAAAAAAAAAAAAAGAAGAAGAAAGAAAGTAGTGTATAGGGCTTTATTTCTCAAATTTTTAAGGAACACATGACATTAAAGACCAAGTCCCATAAGTTCTGTGTCAAAAATCAGCAGAATTATTTGACTCTTACAGCTAAAAGTTCAAAGAGACTTAAGGAAATTTTAGATGGAATACCAAAAAGCAAATTTAGACACTCTGAAGATTTGAAATAGCTATTTATTTCTAAGAATTAGAGGTCTAGATCAACTTGTCTTTTTTTGTTGTTTTTAATTCTTGCTGGTCTAGTAAAATCGTAACTTATTTGTGATTTGCATTTCATATGAAAACGTAAGTATGACTTTGTTTTTATATAAACTAAAGGGTTTTTTATTTGAATATTCATAACATTACAATTAACGTGTGATATTTGTTTTAGCATGAGTTTACTTAAACTTCCTCTCATAGTGAAACTAGCCAAGTTTCCTGGTTCATCCCTATAATCTCCGCACTTTAGGAGGCCGAGGCTGGTGGACCGTTGAAGTCAGGAGTTCAAGACCTGCCTGGCCAACATGGTGAAACCCCGTTTCTACTAAAAATACAAAAAAATTAGCCAGGGGTGGTGGCACATGCCTGTAGTCCCAGCTACTCAGGAGGCTGAAGCAGGAGAATCGCTTGAACCAGGAGGCAGAAGTCACACCAGTGCACTCCAGCCTGGGTGACAAAGCAAGACTCTGTCTCAGAAATAAATAAATAGATAAATAAATAAAATAATAAAATCTTCTCTCATAGTGAAACTGGCCTTGCATATGCTCATGTGTCAATGTGTCAGTTCCAAGATAGACTGGGATTACCTGGCTATTTCTGAAAGAAACATTTAAGGGTAATCTATTGTAGTTATCTAAATATGGGGAAAGCTTCATAAACTCTACTTGCTTTCTTTTACTTCCAGCCACCCCTACAACCCTCTCAAAGATTTTTTCCCCTCTTGTTTCATACATGATACCTCCCCAACCATAACTCAGTTACCCCTTCCTGAAAGACAGGGATTGCTTTCAAGGACCAGGAGTTTTTGGCCTTGCTCTTTTTTTTTTTTGACTTGATTCTGTTCACTAAACCCCAGCTTTTACAATTTCTAATATTCATAAAACCATTTATTGTTTTCCTAGAATTAGCTTTACAAAGAGTTTTCATTGTGTTAGGCTTGTCTCAATTTACAACCATTTTTTCTTTTTATCTGGCATTCCTTTTCAAAGTATTTTTGTACAATCACCAAAAACTCATTGCCTAGTCTATTCTGTTTATTTTGCACATTTAGACTTGGATTTCTTGCTCCAGATTCATCAAGCTAACTCACATGAGTATCTTCAATTTTAAAAGGCACCTCATCAGAACCAAGACTCTCATAATCTTTCCCCACATCTGGCCTTCTAGTGACATCTATTTCAGTGAATGGCATGACCATCCATCTGGCTGGGCAAGTCATCCTTGATATCATCTTCTCTTCCTCAACTCCATCTTCATCTATCACCAAACTATTGACTTGTAACCTAAATATGTTTTAAATTGGTACATAGCCATTGCCTTAATCCAAGTTAACGCCATCTTTTCCCTTCACTCAACTGCTTTTGTATCATTTTCTTCTCATCATGGATGGCAAAGAGCTCTTTTTAAATTTGCAAATTGTCTATAAGGCCTTCTTTTAGCCTACTTTATGCCACCACCTCCAGATTCATCTTGTATCCCTCTCTACCTCTCTGAACTCCAGCTCCACTAGATTTCTCCCTTCTGTCACAAGGTGATATTGATGTTGTCCCTTTACCTGGAAAAGGACACTCTCTTTTTACTCCTTAACCTTTTTCACCTAAAAAACTCCTACTTATCCTTCAGAACCCAGCAACACTATCACTTTCTTTAATAAGCCTTTCTTAACACCAATTCAGGTAACTTTGTAGTATTTGCAATAAAACCTTTTTCCTTTCCTTCAGCTTATGATCAGATATTCATAATGATTAATATTTATTTATGTCTGCATCACTAGAATGTAATTCATTAGTTTTAGCTTAATATATTATTCCCGGATATTAGCAGAGTACATATAATAAGTGCTCGATAAATACATGCTAAATGAATGAATAAAGATGAAAACAGGGATTTGACTGTTGTAAACATCTGAAGTTTCCTTTTGCATAAATAACTCAAATTTTCTTAGCTCCCCATTTATCTTTCTTCTTCCAGTGACTTACTAGTAAATGAAATACAAACAGCAGTTATTTCTCTTATTAACTCCTATTAACTGATAAGCTGGAACTAGTTATTAATTGTATGGTGTGTGTGGGTGTGCGTGTGTGGGTGTGTGTATGCATATGAATTAAAGCCAATTCTCCCACTAGACAGACTTGAAATTTATTAGTTATTATATATTCTTGCTACTTATAAGCAAGAAAGTTATTATTTTTATTTGTAAACTTAAACTCACAATAGATACTATCAAGGCTTTTCAATTATAGTTTAATCTTAAAAATTTGTTTAGAAACTAACTTTGAAACATATTTACTAATGCTAGTAAGATGGATGCCTTTCATTAGCAGAAAGTTAAATGCACAATTATTATCTTGCCAAATAAAATCCAGCTTTTTCATGCTTAAACAAATTTATAAACAGTCTTGGAAGCAATCCATTATTTGGCACATTTGAACAGTATTCAATAGAGAATATTAATCACCATGATTTTAAAATTAATTCATAGAATAAATATTGTATTTCATTCAGTTGAATCAAAATACCTTG